>VDFB02000007.1:90573095-90627467 GCA_007258455.2 Sequoia sempervirens | reverse complement strand
TTTCCAAAACTGAACTCGTGTGCATCTAATTAATTTATTTAATTAGATAATTCATCGATTATCCTTCTCGTCTTTTTCGAGATTTATTTCCTTAAAACAGGAAATGAAATCTTTCCATCTTTTTTGAAATCTTATCTCATCTCGTTGTATTTCCTCTTTTGTCAAAAATCAAATCATTGTCGAATCTTTCGTCCAATTTTATTCGCTAACGCCAGCGGCTCTTATAAATACGTACCTCTAATCCATTTCCAGAGGCCAGATCTTGTTTTAAATTGCAACCAATCATTCTATCTATCATTCTCTCTATTTATCATTGTCATTGTCAAGTCGTCATGCTGCAGGAATGAGCACTCAACATTCCTCCATTGTCAATCCTTCAAAATCTCGCATTCTCATGCAGGTGGAGAAGAGCAATGGAGATAAATCAAGTCTAGCTTGGAGATCGGTTTGCTTTGCTTTCTTGTTTTAATTTTCATGCTAGTTTGTGCTCTATTGTGCTTGATAGGATTAATTAGTTTATTATTTTCATTAAATGCTAAATCTGCTGATTTTTACCCTATCTACATTGGTGAACATGACGTATTTCGATTTAATCAGATATTTTGCAGATTTTTTCTAAAAGTTTTCATTTTCTAACCTTCGTTTGTCAAGTTTTGAGAGTAAATTTTTGCAGACTTTGGCATCATTGGCAGCGTACTTGGGTGGAGATTTTGATCTCCACAGATTGGTTTTGTATTCAGCAGTGTGGATGCTTTCTCAATCGCTGGTACAATTTCGTCTTTGTTGTCTTGAATTTCATCATAGAAGGTATGTGTCATCCTTCAATTGTCGTCATAGTTGGGTTTTTTATCACTCTCATCTATTAGTATTGTGGTCACTGGCCACTGTCATATCCATTGCCTACGCCATAGCTATCATCATTGGCTCCCACATTTGCAGTTAGACTTTTTGTAGCGTGGTTACCTACATTGCTTGCTTTTGTCTTTTTGCTGCCATTAGGTGTCACCATTATCCAACCTAGCTTCCCCCTCTCTGTGCAGTCATCGGCATCTATTAGATCTCCAATTAGCATCTTGTATAGTTGCAGTCAGTTACTTTGCCATCAACTTTACAGGAAGAATCTTCTTACATCGTTTGCGAAGTGGCTTCTTTCTTAAGTGTCGTGTCCACAACTGTGTTTGTCCAAATCAGCATGATTCTTGTCGTTGTGATCTTCATTTCAATGATTTGTGAGAAAAATGGAAATGCTTTTATGTCTTTAATTTCTTAATCAAAGCGAATTCCATGTGGTAAAATTGAAATCATATGAAGAATGACTTCTCCCTGCAACAATAGACATCTGACGGCAGGTTGTCGATAATCTACGCATGTGCAAATTGCTTGACTTCTTAAAAGCCTACATAGTCGCCAAGGTAATCAACTACTCGGGATTTTAGCTATTCGCAGCCTTGATTAGCTGTAACTTTTGTTAGTTCGAAAGCTTTCTATTGTTCGCCTCCACTTTAATGATCCTTGTCTTTTGATTGGAATGGTTAGTCTTCAGCATTTTACTCTCTGTAGTTAAGAGCTGATCTCGCTGTCTTGCGGTACCTATTACTTGGCTATTAGCATTTAATCCCTGCATCGACATCCCATTTACTCACATCGACATCATTAAAGCCTTTGGTCAGGGTTTTCTTCACGGCTTTGACCATCTCTGCTCTCTCCATCGCCGGCCTAAATAGTCTAGGGAGCAATCTACCATAGGCATCTTGGACTGTCTATGATAATCGCCATGCAATGTCTATTTAGCATTTTCTTAGATTAGTCTTAGCTTTAATTTAGTTTATGATTTTATTTATTTATTTATTTTTAGTATTAATTTAGGTTTAAAAAATTTTAGATTTAGTTTTTTTTTAGATTTTAATTAGATTTGATTTAGATTTTAACTCAGATTTTGAATTAGATTTAAATAAGATTTGTAATTAGAGTTAATCTTAATTTAGATTTAACCTTTTAGATTTAATTTTAAATTTAGATTATTACTAATTGTATTAAGATTATTTCTAATTTAGTTTAGATTTCTTGTAGTTACTAATTTAGTTTAGATTTTAAGCTTTTGCATTTAGATTACTTTTTAATTTTCTAAGTTAGTAGGATTTTTAATTTTTAATTTAATTTAGATTTTAGATTTTTTTTTTAATCTAATTTAGATTTATCATTTGTATTTTAGTTTAGATTATTAACAAATTGTATGTTTTTCGATCTAATCTCAATTTTGTTTGCATGCATGTCTTTTCTTCTTGTCTTGCTGACTTGTCGGTAAATCACACGGAGCTGGAACAATGTTGGCATCAGTCACACACATGTCAAATTGGAAAGCAAATAACCAGGTGCCCTCATTCCATCTTTAATCTCTTAATCTTGTTTGTCACACATTTCAATTTGGGGGCATAAAATAAATCAGTTTCTGCAAACACATTTCGATTTGGGATCTAAAATCAACCACTATCTTTGTACACATTTGATTTGGGATCTAAAAAGAACAAGTGTTCGAGTTGCTTTACACACATTTCATTTCTAAGGGAAATTAATCTTTGCGAGTGTGAATCAAGTGTGTGTGTCCAAAACACCTCACTTGGTTTGCTTTTGTCATACCCTTCGTAGGAGGCCTGCTTGGAGCACACACCCCTCCAAGGGATGACCTCAATAGAGTGTGAATCCAAAGACACGCTCGTTTGGGAGTTGAAATCTTGTCACTCTGAGCTAAGCCCCAAAGAACTTTATACCTTTGGGAAGTGACGGTGAAGGGTGGGTTACCCCTTTCTCCCGGCTTATTGGCAAGATTTTGCTTCCAAATTATACCTAGTCAACCTTGTGAAAACTCACTTGAGACCTAATTGGCCATACTCCACTTGACTAGTCATCAGGCTTGTTGTTATGTATTCAAGTGTTTGCTTAATCATAACATCTAATCAATCATAACATCTAATCTTGGAAGACAAACTTATCATTGTGCTTGGTGTGTGTGTTTATGCATTTACATGTAAAATCTTGTGTTTGATATTGCCCAAGTCAAACTTCCAATAATTTTTTTCCACATCGTCCAAGTCATCCAATCTTCTCATTCCACATCATATCCTAATCATCATCATCTCTTCAATCCAATCAACATCACTTTACAACATGACAACATTCGAAGACATAGCACTAGAGCTTATTCACATGCTTCATGAAGCTCAAACAAGCCAATCACCCTTAAACCAACAGATCATTCAAAGAGTCCATGACATGTTCCAACAACTTCAAAAAAACCAATCACCTCAAATGCAACAATTCATAGCACAAATCCGATACCTCATGGCCAATGGTCAAGTCCAACAAGCACATTATCTAGTCCAATCACTACATCAACAAATTTCACATCAATCCTATGTGTCACCTATATCATCATATCAACCTCATCCATCCACATATCAAGTTTCCCCTTCATCAACCTATCACAATCCTTCTAATGTCAACCCTTATCCACATCAATCAACCTTTCAACAATCGTTATCCTATTCAACCCCTTCATCATCATCACAACAAAAAATCATATCACAAGTCCAAACACCATTTCAACCTCAACACATGCAACCACAATCCTATGTGTCACTTTCATCATCATGCCAACCAAACCCATTTACCTATTATGACAATGCCACATCAACATGTCCACTCATATCACAACAAGAACTTAGCTTCCCAAGTCCACCCTGGCAACAACATCAAGAGCCTTTAAGTCCTAATGCCACCTTTGACAAGGGGAACACCAATCTAGTCCACGCACCCTTACCACCATCTAATCAAATGCCTATCCCTAATCCACCATGTCCTAGTCCTAATCCATTGGCATCTCCACCTTCTAACCCATCAAACTCTTCATTACCCCCACCATCATCTAATCCTCCATCAAATCAAGGCCTTACATTTAGATATTTAAAACATAAATTGATGGCATTACATAAATCCACCAATCCACTTACAAAGGATGTGACCCAAGGGCTACAAGCAAGGAATCAATTTCCACCATGTCATTCAACACATATACTTGAACATACAAAAGAGTCCTCAAATATCATGCCAAGTCCTTCAAGTCAACCATGTCATCCTCAACCCCTTGAGCAAAGTCAAGAGTCTCCCCTCATAAGTCCAAGTCAATCTCCATCATGTCTCCATGTTGTTGACCATCTAGAACATGTCGAGCCTATTCAAGATTCATCCCCTTCCACTTCCATTCAAGCAACCCAAGACATATGTCAAGAGTTTACTCCCAAGCATGTGGAAACATCAAGCCCTAGTCCTAATCAAGATCAAATCACTTTCATCCAACCTATCCATAACGTATATATTTTCTATGATCAAGATATTACCTATGAAGAAGCTATTTATGAGCAACTTGATCCTATACCCATCCATGACCAAGACATCCAAAATACACCTACCCTTGACAAAGATTTCAATCCCAATTATATCATGACAACCCCATCTTTGACCAAGACCCTACCATTGACCAAGAAGTCCAAAATGATCCACTCCTTGACTGTTATGCCATTCATGATCCCACCCAAACCCCATCAAGATCCACTTTCCTTGATGAGACACTTGCCTCCCAAGCTAGTATAGAAGATCAAACCAATAATGTGGATCTAAATGAACATACTCAAGATCCTTTAAATCCTCCATCATCCACTATCGACCCCATTGCAAGTCCTCCATCATATCCACTTGGTCTTTCCAATAAGGAACTCGTGTCTAGTGTTTCACCTACACCTAGTCCTATTGTCCATTGCACACTCCAAAATATGAACCACCAAGGTAAAGGTTTAGGCCTTCATGAACAAGATATTTTGGAGCCCATCCATGTCAAAGTCCCACCATCCTCTTATGGCCTTGGACATACACCTCAAGGACACCAATCTCAAGATGGTGGTATTTCCTCCATGCATCCTAAGTCCACTTTCCATCATAAAACCTATCATATGCCCAAAACATACATTGCCATTCCATCTCCATTATCCTACAAGTGTCAAAAGCATGTGACCATACACCTTCCACCATCAACTTTGCCACCATTGCTTCCAACACCTAATATTCCAATCATTCATAAATACCCTAAGTATCCTAGTCATGACCAACAAATGCACACATTGTGTAAACATAAAGCTTCCACTCATTCCATCCACCCCATGGGATTCAAAAATAAAAATTTGGATGCCTCTATTTATAAAGTCAAAAATTCTAAAGGTCTTAATGCCTTAGAATACAATTTCAAAAAGTCAAAGCCAAGTACATCTAAAAAGCTATATAAGCCCATACCTTCAAAAGAAAAGTCTAAAAAAAAAATGGTTTGGGTACCTAAGCAAAAAGAAATCAAGTCAATGAGGCATCACGTCACAAAAATCCCAACCATCCCCTCCCATCCAAAATACACATTCCATCCAAAAATCTCAAATTTTGAAAACCCACAAGCCCAATAAAAGTCATAAAAATACTAAGTCTATGTGGGTACCTAAAGCACTTCATCACCCATCTCCTAAGCAAACATCTCCATTGCTTCCTACACCACCTTCCCATCAAAAGCTTCAAAGTTTATCACAATGTGTGCAACCATTGGTCATGGTTCCCTTCCATCTCACAACAAATCCACATAACTCCTTCAACTCATCCTTCACTCATTATCCTACATATCTCCCCCATCATCTTCCTATGGTCCATGCTTTTGGCTAAGCCTCCCCATTCATCTTTTGCAAAAGTCCCATATAATCCCTATCATCTTCTTGACATAATCTACATCATAATCCATTATTGTCCTCCATAATCCACATCATAATCCATCATCTACCTACTCCATCTCCCTTTCATGTCATCCCTTACCAACATCTATGAGCATAATGACATTTGACATGGTCCATGCAATGACAGCTATCCTCGTGGGACTATCACCTTTCATGCAACTAGACACTTGAGTCCCTCCTATCTACAAGTCAAAAAGTCAAAAAGTCAAAATAAAAAGACAAGTAAAAAAATAAAAGTAAAGAGAAATCCCTTCGTCCAACGGTGAAAATTTGGTAAACAGGCGCCTTGGATAAGTACCATGATGAAAACCTGGCAAACAGGCATCATGTGTAGGTTTATCTTCTATGTCACTTACACTTGGGGGCACAATGTCTTATCTTTCCAACCTATCATTTTCATGTCATATAATGTCCATCCTACCTACCATCTTTGGCCATCATACATACCTATCATATTGAGTCCATTCATCCACCTTTCTTCTTTTGATCTTGAGGAAGATATAGGGGTAAAGGTTGAAACATGCTTTGAGTATCTCTTGACATACCTCATCTTTCTAACCAATCATGTCATTATCCTATTGTCATACATTTTGTCTAGAAAAATCCTAAGTCTTGTACCTAAAATAGGGCATGTTATTCCTATGCGACATAGTCTTTGGAGATCACATCCTTGCTCCCTTATGATTCATACATCAATACCATCCATCCATCTATCATGAGCCTTTTATCCCTCATCCCATCACCCACCCTTGCACCTAGACTTGGTTTTCCCCTTGTCATTGGTATCTAGCACAAAGGCTATTCAAATTTTCATCCTTTGACACCTCAAAACATGTCAAAAGTCCAAAATAGTCAAAACATGTCAAAAGTCCAAAAAAAAATCAAAACATTCCAAAAGTCCAAAATAGTCAAAACATTTCAAAAGTCCAAAAAAATAAAAACATTTCAAAAATCCAAAAAAATCAAAACATTTCAAAACGCCAAATAAATCATAAAATGTCAAAAATACAAAAAAATCAAATAGCCAACAAAAATCCAAGCATTAATCCAAATGCAAGTCAATCCTTAATCCATACCAATCAAGTTGATCAATCTTGTCAAATTATCCAATCACATCCTTTGGTCTTGATCCTAACCTTGTTGTAAACCCAATCAATCAAAGTCAATCTATCAATTGTCAGTCATCCTTGTGTTGATCTAGGGATATGTCTTTCCCCACAATGAAAACACTATAGTCACCATCATCAATCAATCAATCAATCAATCAATGGTTTACAACTTGATAGGGGCAATACCTTATTTGTTTTTGTATCATTTGTGCTTGCTTGCTTGCTTATGTGTGTTATCATTTTATCTTGCATTTGTATCAAATCCATATCATTCCAGCTAATATTCATATCTTGTGTGTGTTGGAATATCTTTTTGCATTATCCTTTGCATCTAAGGTCACATAATACCTTTTGTGCATTAGGACTTTAATGCTCTAAGCCTCTTTCCTCATACGTCTAGACAAGGTTGTATTATGCTGGGGCATGAGACACATCGTCACCTTGGCCCTTATATCTTGGTGCATAACGTCTAGTGCTATATCAAACATCATGGTTGCTCATCTTTCATTGCAGCATAACGTATCATCCATTCCTTCATCTTTAGTTCTTGACCCATCCCTTTCATTTCGAGAGCTTACCCGTGTTTGGTCAACCCGCCTATCCTCTCGAGGGGGCATCATCCTCTCTTTCTATCATTATCCATTTTCCTCTATCCATACCTTAGTTTCTTTGAAATGATGTTACTCAACACAAATCACATCATCTCGAACATCATCTCAAAGAGGGGAAAAATGTAGACACCCAAAATTGTCCTCTTGCAACACCTGTCTCAGCATTACATCATTTAGGCATCTTGTATCACGCTTTGCCCTAGGAACCCATGTCATCATTTATTTAATAAAATTCATATTCATAATCCATCCATTTCGCTAATGTTAATTAAATAATTTATATTATTTAATTAATTAAATCATTTCTATTCATTCTTCTAATGTTAATTAAATAATTTATATTATTTAATTAATGAAATCATAAACTCAATGTTAATTAAATAAATCCAAAATTTATTTAATTAATAAAATCCTAAAAAAGATCTTGTCGCTTTCTTTCCAAAACTGAACTTGTGTGCATCTAATTAATTTATTTAATTAGATAATTCATCAATTATCCTTCTCATCTTTTTCAAGATTTATTTCCTTAAAACAGGAAATGAGATCTTTCCATCTTTTTTGAAATCTTATCTCATCTCGTTGTATTTCCTCTTTTGTCAAAAATCAAATCATTGTCGAATCTTGTCCAATCTTATCTTCGTCAACGTCATGGCTCTATAAATACAGCCTCTCGCAATCCATTTAAGAGGTTGATTCGTCTAGCACCCAGACTTTGTCAAAATCAGTCTCCGTCTCTACCTATCATTCTTTCTATTCATCATTGTCATCGTCAAGTCATTATGCTGCAAGAATGAGCACTCAACATTCCTCCATTGTCAACCCTTCAAAATCTCACATTCTCATGCAGGTGGAGAAGAGCAATGGAGATAAATCAAGTCTAGCTTGGAGATCGGTTTGCTTTGCTTTCTTGTTTTAATTTTCATGCTAGTTTGTTCTCTATTGTGCTTGATAGGATTAATTAGTTTATTGTTTTCATTAAATGCCAAATCTGCTGATTTTTACCCTATCTACAATAACTTAAAGTATAAGAAAGTAATCATTCATATGTAAATGTCAACTTATACTTAAATGCTTATTTCATGTATATAGTCTCCCTAGTAGAGAAAGAGAAAAGGAAAGAGTTCACAAAAATTATTTGAAAAAATTCATGCTTCACATTTGGCGAGCACCAAATTTGGTGCTAGCCAAATGGAGCACTTCATTTGGAGAGTGCAAAATTTGGTGCTTGCCAAATGATGAATTTCATTTGGCTAGCGCCAAATTTGGTACATGCCAAATGAAGAGCGCCAAACAAATGAGCACAAAATTTGGTGTTCGCCAAATGATGAATTTCATTTGGCTAGCACCAAATTTGGTGCTGCCAAATGAAGAGCGCCAAAATTATTTGAATTTTGACATACCAACTGTTAGGCTTAGTCATCCAAGCCATTTGGTGCTCGCCAAATGGTCATTTTGGGTAAAAAACCAAAAGTGGCACCTTTTTTATGTCACACATTAGTGCACACACCCCACTACACTATCTAAATCCATAACTATAAATTATAAAAAAATGTTATAGCTAAAAATACAACCATGAAAGTGTGGCAACACAAAAATTATCCCTTTTTCGTGCTTGTTTGGGACCTCCTTGTTAAATTGAGCATAATATTGCCTTGATTTAGTGTTGTAATGTGTTTAACACATTCACATTAGGTCTTGGGCCCTTGTAAACTATGTGGAATTAGTTGTGCCTTATTTAAGGGGTTGTAAAGTGTTGTACTACACTTTCACACTAATCTATGATTTTCATTGTTAATTAGGCTTCTTTATGCCTTATTTGGCCTTATTTTGCATCCATAAGCCTTAATTAATGCATCTTTGCTAGGAGAATTCTGACATAAACCAAAATCCAATCATGATTTAGGTGTTTTTGGATTGTATGGACAAAATTTAGTGATTTGTAACTCATACACCACCTTGGGCATATGGGTCCCACCTAATTTTTGGGACTCTGATCTGGATTTCAGATGTATCTAAGATTTTCTTGAAAAATGTGTCCCATAGCCTAGCCTAATGGGACTCATACACCACTTCTGGAGTATGAGTCCCATGTGGCTTAAAATTAAATTAAATTCAAATTCTTGGCAAGATTTATCCTCCTAGATCTGATGTTAACTGGTAGTGTTGTAATTACAAAAAAAATAGCATAAACAAGTACAAATAGAAGGTTATTTCACTCATTTTACACCAAGCAACTTGAGTATTCATGCATTATAAAAAAATTGAGCATTTAAGAGTCCACAAGAGCATTCAAGTGTCTACAAGAGCACTCAAGAGTCTTCAAGATCTTTTTATCAAGTGTTTTGGAGCATTATTCAAGTATCAAGCATCATGTCAAAGTCATCATGCATCATGTTTGTTTTTTAGCTAACAATTGTGATGGAGGGTTTCATGATTCAAGCAAGCATCCAATTTAAGATCTACATCCATTGGAGCCCCTTCAAACATGTTTTCAGCACTTTGTTCCTAGGTTTTGGTGAGTTGCAACAGTACATTTTATTCATTCATCATTCCTTTATCTCATTTGATTTCATTCCAAGGTTTGATTACCAAAATGGGGTTTGACCAAGGAAAACCCCTTTTTACTAACAAAACAACATTTTTCCCTCTCTTTAGTGTGTGATTTACTAATCTAGGTTGAAGACCCTCTGAGGAGAGAGATTGGAAAGAAGTCAAGTTGCAAGCCATCAATGTTGTCACCTTGTTTACAAGACCATTAAAAGGCACATACAAAGAAAAATCTTCTAGTTCATATCCAAGAAGTAGATTAAGAAAAAAAGGTAGAGATTAAAGAGCATATTTAGATCTAGATCCTTTGAAAAAACCAAACAAGACTAATACACCACTTCTGGCATATGAGTCCCAGTACAGTGAAATTTGCAGTTTTCAAGAGTTCTAGACATTTCTCTACCAAATTTTTGTTCTTGCCCAGAAACCTCAATCTGAGACTAAATCACCCAATCTGGTGTATGAGTCCTAGTAGGCCTTAAATTCAACTTTTTTCAATATTTCAAGTCTCCATTCTAGCTCATTCAAGTGTCTAGGTACACATCTTTGATCTTTCAGTTTATGATTTTTCTTTGCATTCATTTCTAGGTCATTTAGTGAAGCTTTGAATATCATTAGGTTTCATATTTGATCTTTCATGTCATTTGGTGAACCCTCTTTTAGTCATTAATTATACCCTAGGACAACCTATAGCAGATCTCCTTCCTTCATTCCATCTTGGGAGAGAGATCTCTAGGGTTTCCTTGAGTGAAGCAAGTGTGTGAATTAGGAATCCTATCCCCTCAAGGATAGAAAGCGCCCTTCTGCCTATTTCTAAGGTTTCATTTTGGAAAACCTAAATTTAGAACATCTTAATGCTTATTTGGAGTGCATCATCCTAGATCTAGCTTGTATTAACATTGCATTAGGGTTTGCATTAGTTAATTGGCATTCTAGGGTTTCTAAATCTTGCATTAGTGAAAGTGCATATAGGTTGCAATTTTGCATCTTGCATCATTGATTTCATTTGAAATCTACATTTGCACCTAGTTTAGACATCATACAAACCAAAATCCATAACTTTCACTTAGAATTTTCTGAAATTTATGCAAAAACCCTAAAATGGGACTCATACACCCCTCTGGGTGATTTAGTCCCAGTACAAGTGATTTTTATTCAACATTCAAACCCCTGAAAAACCTAGTTTGGGAATCATATGCCCCTCTCAACGATTTAATCCCATTTCAAATTTTAGATCGCATTTCACAACATTAAATTCTCTTCTTATGTGTTTTTGTTTGCTAATATTAGTTATCTATTTTTGTTTACAAAGTTTCTGTTACTTTCATTTTATTACATCTAGCTTAATTTCATTTGAATCATAATTAGAGCATAGCATTTATCTTGTGTTCATTGCATCTTGCATTCCCTTGATTGTCCCTTGTATGATCTTTTCTACTTGGTGTCCTATTGCTAATAGTATAGTGAGATGAAGTTCAAGACTCATGTCATCCTACGATAGTACAATCATCGTGGATTTTAGGTTATCTAGCTCTTTCACTACTAGTGTTGACACTAGTTCACTAGATATGGAACATACCCATAACAACCATTTTCCTTCAAGTAGTATAACACACATTGAAATAATGTTTGCTAGTATTCTGCAAGAAAACATAATCCAAATTCATGAAGAATTAGAGAATATACAAAATAAAATAAGTACTAACAACATTTCAACCACTACTATCCCTACCATACATAACATACATCACATGATTAAAGTTATGAAGGATTTGATCTTATGTGTAACATAATTTATATTTTCGAACCATGTCTTACCTCAACCACTAGTTGTCCTTTACCTTCAAAAAATGTTACAAGTAAAAGAGGAATTCAAATTCCTCCTCTCACAACAATTGCCTCTATCCCTATCTATACCAACCCTCAAGTCACAACAACGGTGCAACCTACTAGTTAGTAATGTGATTCCTTCCTTGGGTATTTCCACTAGCACCCCTAGTACCTTTGTGGAATTGCACATCATATCTCCTACCACTTTACCTCCTATAAGCATTCCATTCACTTGTCTCTCAAACACACACACCTCTGCCTTATTCACCTCCATCTCAACATGTGAACAATGACCATCTCATAAATCAAATTTTGCAAACCATTTCATCCCTTCAAAAGAAAGTTTCCACAATAAATCAAAATCAAAATGACCAACCTACATATTATGTCAAAAGAAATCCCTTATGCTTAGAGATTTTGAGAATGCCGATGCCACAAGGTATAGAGGTGTTTAGATTTGAGAAATATGGGGGGAAAGAAGATCCTTCTAACAATGTTTCTGCTTATACTACCTTATGTAGTGAATTTATTCTTGACTAGGATAAGCTCTTGCCTATTTTTTTCCCTAGATCCTTTAAGGATACCGCCTTAGAATGGTTTTCTTCATTACCGAACAACTCAATTCATTCATTCAAAGAACTTGCTGAGGCCTTTATAAACCATTTCCAAGTGCATATGACTCCTAAGATGACCTTATCTGATTTGATGAGATGTAAGCAAAAAGATGATGAAAATATTACTAACTTTATTTCATGCTACCAATCGATTTATTCCCAAATCGACATAAAGATTCCTAATCCTCACCTTCAATAGATATTCATTGAGAACTTGCAAAATAAAATACACGATAAGCTTACCACGATGAAGTTCCCCTCCTTCCTGCACTTGAGTACTACCCTTTGTGATTATCAAAACTTGGTTAGTAGTCATGAAACAAAACCCACCTCTAGCCATCTTGAGAAGTCTGAATCTACAAACCAAAACAATTACCAACCTTTTAGAAAATAGAATTGTTATCTTTTGGATTTGCACCCTATTGAATGTGAAATTCAACAATCCATTGAAACATGGGAATGATCCCAAGGTGTGGGTACCTCAAACGGGGCCAAACCTCCAGAGAAGGTCAACTTCCTTTGGTTATCACCTATTCTACTGCATTTACTAGGAAAATGGGAAAGAAGGAGAACTTAAAATGAAAACTACCCTATGGTGATGCACCAAACTAAATGGGACTATGAAACTCAACTAGCAAGTACTTGCTTGCAATGAAAAAAAACAAAAATTGCACAACCTATTATTGTATGTTCTTGCATAAGTACTTCATAGAAAGGTCTTAAAGCTCAAACTTTGAAGAGAAAAATATCTCCACTACTAACAGCTATAAATTGGATTTTTATGACACAATCTGCAACTTGCAACAATAAACTTTTGCATAACGACATCAAAGACATGAGACAAAGTTAGGAAAAAATGAATACCATCTCACAAATAACTCGATCAATCATATGGGGTTACACAATAATGCAATAAACAAGAAGGAAAATATTTCATGTCAATGGCATCCAAGGCCTTCACTGTATTTCATACCCAAAATGAGTTACAAAATATTGTCTTTTCTCCAAAGGACTCCCAAGTCACAAAGTCAAAAAAGAACAAGTAAGAACTAACTCCAAAAATGAGTCCATATGAGAATATATCCATCAACTACAAGTAGCTCCACCAAAAAAGGCTCTAGAAATAGTTGAGGTCGGATGCAACAAAAAAGCTCCAAATTTAGCATGCAAATCCACTCCAAAAAGGCTTTAAATTGATGAAAAAGCCATACTTGACCAAGTCAAACATAAAGGCACAAGAGAAAAATGCCTAGATACCCTCCTTGTGTTTCAAAACTGAGTCAACATGCCTATATTCTCTCCATCACTCCAAAAGAAAAACAAACGCCCCTATATGTTTGGCATGTGTTGGCAAATTGTTTCAACCTTCTCCAATATGCTTGCAAAATCATAAATTGAAACATATCTTCATCTTCCCTCTTTGTCATGCATTGAAAGATTAATCACTTTTTTTTTGCATTTTGAAATAGCATTTCAAATTAAGTGATTTATAACTATCACTTAATTAAAATACTTTACATTTAGTAAAGAAATTCAAAAAGAAAAGAAAATAAGGTTTTGTTGACTCCTTTTAAAGATTTAAAGGAGCTCCACTCAATGAAAATAACTAAGGCATAAAACATAGTTTTAGCCTTTAGGTTTCATTAGTTTACCTTTCATTTTTAAAAAAACTAAGGAAAAAATTCCATCAACATGATGGTTAGGGTAAAAAACCCTAAAAGGAAAAACTATGCAAAACATTGAAAAAACATTTCATTTCTCCTATCGAGCTTTTGGAAAGCTCGTTCAGCCGCCACAAGGGGGTTTCGATGAAAGAACTTTGGAAGGATTTCATGGAGGATCTATGTCATATTAAAGGATTTTCTGATAGATCTTTATGTAGAGCAACAGGTATAGGCTCAGGTTAGATTTCTATAAGCACACATTTTTCATTTTACTCTCATTTTTTTGTTATGGCCGCGACCTCCACCTCTTATTTATGTAGATTTTAAAATGCATGGTATCTCTATTTTATTTTCATGCAATGAGGGCCTGTAGTGTCATAATCCCCTTACTATGATAAGATTCATGCAATATTATAACATGAATGCAATTTATGAGAGGGAAGATAGTTGAAATAAGAAATATCTCAGTCAATGTTTCCACAAGATAATGTTGTCTTGTGAATAAAATATGGTTTACAAAATGATTCAATACTATTGCATAGTTTGGTATGAGTCAAACACTCTGCACATTTTGAAATTATTTTATGGACACTACCATTGAAGAGGGTTTCTGTAAAACCCACAATGTCATGGCTCTTCCCATGTTCAATATTTCTTGTAGAAGAAACTTAAAAACCAACTCTTTGTTTCATTGGCACATATTTAATGAAATGCACACTTCTCTATTGATCTATCTCTAGACTTTGCATGATTTCATTTGATCCCTCAACTCATCCTCCACTTTGACAGTGCACTATTCATATTTGTTGTACATTTTGCATCTTCATGATTGTTATGACTGTCATGTTCTCCTAGCTCTTCCTTTTCGTGTTTATAAATAGGCTTTGTAATATGGCTGCCATTGAGATCTCATTATTTTGCTGCTATATAAAACCTTGAGTTCTCAGACTCACTATCCATCAATGGTGATTTCAAATACTACCATAAAAATTATAGCATACCAACCCTCTGTTACTTTTTGGACATCATGCTATCCATTCATGATCATTTTTTAAAACTTGAGTCTTCATAATTGTCAAAAGAAACCTCTATGATGGTGAAATTTAAAGTTCATGATCCATGCACAGTGAATAAGAACTAGAAAGTTGAGTTACTTTGTGAAAATAATGTGGCAACAGGGAGTTTTGCTTTCTAGATATATAAGATTCAGCCTATAACCCCAACAATCTTGGAACTCAAGCTCCATAAGACTATTATTCACCATTTCAACATGCATGGATTTTCCTTATCACAACCTTTGTTGCATCTATCTTGATTTTTCCCATGAATGCTCATGAAAGTTTTCTTTAATGGCCTTTGTGCACTACCTTCATGCTCATATAATACTCATGCCCTTCTGATCCTTGCATTATTTGAAAACATGACTAATTTAGAAAATTATGTTTTCTGTGTGTCTAGTTTTTTTGTGCATCTAATCTTAATATGGAGGATCCCTTCCCTTGTGCATAATCTATTGCTTCATTTTAAATTCTTTTAGCCACTGGCACCGTACTTACATCACTATGGAGGCTGCTCCTTATATTGTGAGTGAATAACATGACTATCCCTCCTAACTCTTGGCATTGTTCTTTAGGACAACATGCTTCCTCCTTTTGTGAGATAGTTGTCCTCATAAACACTTAATTTTGCACCTTATTGTAATGATAATGCTGCTTCATATGCTCTATCCTGAAAACAATAGTGTTGATTGACTACTATAGACCATAATGAGGTATTAACTTCTTTGGGTACAGTGTAAACCTATAAGATACTCATGCACCTGCACAATGCAACTTACTTAGGCATGACTTCCCCATGTAACTCATGACGACCTCTTATTGAATAATTCAAGAAAAATCATTGAATCCTCAAAGATGAGCCTTGTGACATGTTTTTATTGATAAGGAATATCACTATTAAAGTGAGATGACTCATTAATAATGATATCCATTCCTCATCAGTAACACCATGATTAATGCAACTCGTCAACAAGAAACCAATGGTGAAGTAAAAATGAAATCATCCCTCTATAATGTAATCAGAGGGCAACACACTGGGCTCAACCCTTGTGGGAGCCACATTTTACCCACATGCTATAATCAAATAAAACAACACAGTAACAAGGGTTTACCTAAACCTGCACAAGAAGCAAACATGTTGGAAAAAATATGTGTAGATGATAGATGTGTTTGATATGTTCCTTGTTTCTTAGGTATCGACAACAAGTTTTCCTTTTAATGCACATGACTGATCAACTTATATGTTTATAGAGGTATGTGCATATGGTGACTGTAGACTTTTCATTGCTCTAACAACATTCTTTCTCACAGATGTAGGAAACTAGGAGCAACAAGGAAGCAAAGGCTGGAAGTGAGACAAGCACAAGATTAAAGACAATGCAAGGAAAACCAACTTAGAACCAGTTGTTCAAGCAATGACTGGTCTTCTTTCCCTATATGTGCATGCTTTTGTTTTGATAGATCTGTAAATGTATACTCTTTTCATTCATGTATATTAAAAGAGCCAGTCTCAAGACTTGTGTGAGATAATTCACATTTACATTATCAATAAATACTATGTTTGTTTTAAAATATTTATGCAATCTTCTCCTATGTTATATGCAATTGCATACTACAATGTGATAGAATAGTCTTTTGGATTTCTTCATGCACATGAAATGTAATATAGCAAAAAAATGTACCTATCTTTTCATTTGTAATCACTTAAGATCAACCTACTTGGGCTAGTAACAAAAATGGGTAACATTTCTAGCGACATCTACTATATGTTTTCTTGCTAAACATTAAGACCAATTGCCTGGGCTATCCATTGGGCACGGGGTCACTCAGAAACTCAAAAAAAACCTGAAAGAAACTTTATTCAATGTTGTAACTCATTATAAATAACTCAAGAAACCTTGGAAACTTATTGAAAACAAAATTGTAGAAGGGAAACTACCTAACTATGCTGAACAATACTTAGGGAATTGAAAACTGCAACTAACCCTATTCTAACCTACCCTAACTAGCAAAGAAGCTGGTCAAACAAACCCATTAACTGGTTGGGTGAAATAAATTCCCTTTCTCATGAATTTGCAATATTTCACATGTTTGTGAGAAGCCCAAACAAAATGGAAAAAAGAAAATTGTTCACTCAGCTGTTGCAATCTTTCTTGGAAAAAGAAAACATATTCACTTACCTCTTCATACTGATTGTGCATACTACTGTTCTGAAATGAAAAGGTAAGCTAGGTATGTTATTCGTTGGTTGCACTATCATGCTTGGGTGCAATCACGACTAATGGTGCTTCAATGACCTCCATGCTAGTTTCAACCTTATGAGTTGATTCTTGAATTACCATCTCATGCTGGTTAGAATGAGTTAACTCATAACATTCCAATGCAATATTCCCAATTTTCCCATTTCACTAAGTTGTTCACAACTTTCAGGCTTGAGAAAAACTAATTTATCATCAAGATTTGAGAAAAAATCTTCAATAATGCTTGAAAACTTGTCAACATCAAACCTTTCACTAGCTTTCTCAAGCATAACATGTCCTATTTCATGATTTTCTTCTTGGATATTTGCAAGAATATCAACAACCATACCTTGGAAAAGTTGCTCTAGATTCTCACTTTGCTCAAGTTGACTAACATCTTCATACAAGCTAATCTCTTCACTTCTGGAAATAAGACTATCCTCATGTATTCTTTCATGGAACAACACCTTGTTCAAATGTATCTCATCCTATTACTATATAAAACTTGATAATGGTGTTAGAACAAGTATGGTGTCTTCAACCTCATCAACAAAACTAGGAAGCTCATCAAGTAAAATAGTAAGGGTTTGAGGTTCAGGCTCTATTTCACTTGTCATACCGATATTTACCTGATGCTCTTCACTAGAAGACTGTTTATTATCCAAGCTTGAAACGAAAACCTCCAAGTCATCCTAGAACAAATCCTCATTATTTTTCTCAATACTATTAATAATAAGAGGATTATTTTCTTCAAGACAACACTCCTGAGGGAAGAAAAAATATTGTTCTTTTGCATCTATATGTTGTTCTGCACTTACAAGTTCTGTGATCAGAATCTAATCTCCCTGACTATCCACCTCCATGCATGAAAACTCATTAGTTGTAAAAGCAATGATTTTGGGATCCTCATATTTTGAGGCCCTTTGTTCTACATCCAAAGATTTCACTAAAGACTGTCCATGAGCAACAATAGATTCATTGGACATACATGCTATCTCTTCCTTAGGATGAAAACTTTTGAAACTTGGAATTTTATACTCAAAACTTTCTTTTATAGGAAGATCCATCAAGGTATGATATTACAGTTTGAAATTAGGAATGGAAAGAGTTGCTTGAGCTTCTAACCTTTGGGTTTGAGCAAGTGAAAGCCACACTTGCTCCTCCTATGCAACTATCTACTTTGCAATACATTCCTCATGTTGTCTTCTTTTACATGCTATCCTTTGTTCCTTATCATGCTTAACTTTCTCTTCATAAAACATATTTGCAAAGGTGATGGGTTGTTGTTTTTTCTCCACCTTCTGAACTCAGGCAAGCATTATCTTCATCTTTTCTTCCCTTGCAACAATCTCTCTTGCAAGGTATTCTTCATGCAGTTTTCTTTGAACCTCCATCTCTTGCTCATGAATGTATGCCTGGTAGGCCAACTCCTCCTGATACATGTCAACCTCCTACTACTACATTTGGTAGTTGTGCTCTCTATTAATTTCATCCAACTGCCTATGGAAATCTAGGAATATATTTTTGATATTACTAAACCCCATATCATCAGCATTTTGGGGCTGCAAATGAGGACAAGACTACTATTTTGGAACAAAATATCCCTTTTGAGAGTAGTTATGGGCATATACTGGTTGCCATGATACTTGAGTAGGGGAGGGTGGGTGGTAAGCATATTGAACATGCTAATAATCTGCTATTGGTAAATTGCTTGGACTAAAACCATCATTGAAGTTGGCTTGAAATGATTGATAAGGTGTAAAGGAAACATTTTCATGAAATGGTGAATGGTATGACATATTTCCATGATACATTGACATGTTCTTTTATTCATAAGGCTGGAATTTAAGAAAAAACAAATTTTCTTCATAATAACTAAAATATACCAGCACTTAGACTACAAAAACTAGTAGAAATATTCTTTCCAGAGCCTCCAAGTGTGTTGAACCTGCCTCCAAAAGGATAAAAATTATTATTGTACACACAAAATAGTAGTAACATAAGGACTAAATGAACTGAAAATCAGTTCACAGACCCATCGAGCGTGCCAAAACTGTTATCTTTTGGATTTGCACCCCGTCGAATGCGAAATTCAACAATCTAGTGAAATATGGTAATGATCCAAAGGCATGGGTACCTCAAATGAGACCAAACCTCCAGAGAAGGCCGACTTCCTTTGGTTATCACCTATTGTACTACATTTACTGGGAAAAGGGGAAAGAAGAACTTAAAATGAAAAATACCCTATGGTGATGCACCAAACTAAATGGGACTATGAAACTCAACTTGCAAGCACTTTCTTGCAATGACAGAAAACAAAAATTGCACAACCTATTCTTGTATGTTCTTGCATAAGTAATTCACATAAAGGTCTTAAAGCTCAAACTTCAAATGGAAAAATATCTCCACTAATAAAAGCTATTTTGAATTTTTACATGACACAATCTACAACTTGCAACAACACACTTTTGCATAAAGGCATCAAAGACATGAGACAAAGTTAGGAGGAAATGAATATCATCTCATAGATAACTCAATCAATCATATTGGGATACACAACAATGCAATAAACAAGAAGGAAAATATTTCATGTCAATGGCATCCAAGGCCTTCACTGTATTTCATACCCAAAATGAGTTACAAAGTATTGTCTTTTCTCCAAAGGACTCCCAAGTCACAAAGTAGAAAAAGAACAAGTAAGAACTAACTCCAAAAATGAGTCCAAATGAGAATATACCCATTAACTACAAGTAACTCCATCAAAAAAGGAACTAGAAATAGTTGAGATCGGATGCAAAAAAAAGCCCCAAATTTAGCATGCAAATCCACTCCAAAAAGGCTTCAAACTGATGAAAAAGCCATGCTTGACCAAGTCAAACATAAAGGCACAAGAGAAAAATGCCTAGATACCCTCCTTGTGTTTCAAACCTATGTCAACATGCCTATATTCTCTCCATCACTCTAAAAGCAAAATGAAATCCCCTATATGCTTGGCATGTGTTGGAAAACTGTTTCAACCTTCTCCAATATGCTTGCAAAATCATAAATTGAAACATGTCTTCATCTTCCCTCTTTGTCATGCGTTGAAAACTTAATCACTATTTTTTTTTCATTTTAAAATAGCATTTCAAATTAAGTGATTTATGACTATCACTTAATTAAAATACTTTACATTTAGTAAAGAAATGCAAAAAGAAAAGAAAATAAGGTTTTGTTGGCTCCTTTTAAATATTCAAAGGAGCTCCACTCAATGAAAATAACTAAGGCGTAAAACATAGTTTTAGCCTTTGGGTTTCATTACTTTACCTTTCATTTTTAAAAAACTAAGGCAAAAATTCCATCAACATGATAGTTAGGGTAAAAAACCCTAAAAGGAAAAACTATGCAAAACATTGAAAAAACATTTCATTTCTCCTATCGAGCTTCTAGAAAGCTCGTTCAACCACCATAGGGAGGTTTCAATGAAATCACTTTGGAAGGCTTTCATGGGGGATATATGTCATCTCAAAGGATTTTCTGACAAATCTTTATGCAAAGCAATAGGTACAGGCTCAAGTTAGCTTTCTATAAGCACAAATTTTCCATTTTACTCTCATTTTTTTGTTATGGCTGCAGCCTCCACCTCTTATTTCTGTAGATTTTAAAATGCTTGGTATCTCTGTTTTATTTTCATGTAATGATGTCCTATGGTTTCATAATCCCCTTACTATGATAAGATTCATGCAAGATTATAACATGAATGAGATTTATAAGAGGGTAGACAATTGAAATAAGAACTATCTCAATCAACGTTTGCACAAGATAATGAGCTGTCCTGTGAATAAAAAATGGTTTGTAAAATGATTCAATAATATTGCACAATTTAGTATGAGTCAAACACTCTACACATTTTTACATTATTTTATGAACACTACCCTTAAAGAGGGTTTCTATAAAACCCACAATGTCGTGGCTCTTCCCATGTTCAATATTTCTTGTAGAAGAAACTTAAAAACCAACTCTTTGTTTCATTGGCACATATTTAATGAAATGCACACTTCTCTATTGATCTATCTCTAGACTTTGCATGATTTCCTTTGATCCCTCAACTCATCCTCCACTTTGACAGTGCACTATTCATATTTGTTGTACATTTTGCATCTTCATGACTGTTATGACTGCCATGTTCTCCTAGCTCTTCCTTTTCGTGTTTATAAATAGGCTTTGTAATATGGCTGCCATTGAGATCTCATTATTTTGCTGCTATATAAAACCTTGAGTCCTCAGACTCACTATCCATCAATGGTGATTTCAAATACTACCATAAAAATTATAGCATACCAACCCTCTGTTACTTTTTGGACATCATGCTATCCATTCATGATCATTTTTAAAAACTTGAGTCTTCATAATTGTCAGAAGAAACCTCTATGATGGTGAAATTTAAAGTTCATGATCCATGCACAGTGAATAAGAACTAGACAGTTGAGTTACTTTGTGAAAATAATGTGGCAATAGGGAGTTTTGCTTTCTAGATACATAAGATTCAGCCTATAAACCCAACAATCTTGGAACTCAAGCTCCATAAGACTATTATTCACCGTTTCAACATGCATGGATTGTCCTTATCACAACCTTTGTTGCATCTATCTTGATTTTTCCCATGAATGCTCATGAAAGTTTTCTTTAATGGCCTTTGTGCACTACCTTCATGCTCATATAATACTCATGCCCTTCTGATCCTTGCATTATTTGAAAACATCACTAATTTAGAAAATTATGTTTCCTGTGTGTCTAGTTTTTTTGTGTGTCTAATCTTAATATGGAGGATCCCTTCCCTTGTGCATAATCTATTGCTTCATTTTAAATTCTTTTAGCCACTGGAACCGTTCTTACATCACTATGGAGGTCACTCCTTATATTGTGAGTGAATAACATGATTGTCTCTCTCAACTCTTAGTATTTTTTTTTAGGACAACATGTTTCCTCCTTTGGTGAGATAGTTGTCCTCATAAACACTTAATTCTGCACCTTACTATAATGATATTGCTGCTTCATATGCTCTATCCTAAAAACAACAGTGTTGATTGACTATTGTAGACCATAATGAGGTATTATCTTCTTTGGGTAGTGTAAACCTGTAAGATACTCATGCACCTGCATAGTGCAACTTACTTAGGCATGACTGCCCCATGTGACTCATGATAACCTCTTATTGAATAACTCAAGAAAAATCATTGAATCCTCGAAGATGATCCTTGTGAAATGTTTTTATTGATAAGGAATATCACTATTAAAGTGAGATGACTCTCATTAATAATGATATCCATTCCTCATCAGTAACACCATGATTAATGAGACTCATCAACAAGAAACCAATGGTGAAGTAAAAATGCAATTATCCCTCTATAATGTAATTAGAGGGAAACACACTGGGCTCAACCCTTGTGGGAGCCACATTTTACCCATGTGTTGTAATTAGATAAAACAACAAAGTAACAATGGTTTTACCTAAACCTACACAAGACACAAACATGTTGGAAAAAATATGTGCAGATGACAGGTGTGTTTGATATGTTCCTTGTTTCTTGGGTATGAGTAGCAAGTTTTCCTTTTAATGCACATGGTTGATTAGTTTATATGTTTATAGAGATATGTGCATATGGTGACTGTAGAATTTTCATTGCTCTAACAACATTCTTTCTCACAGATACATGCAACTAGGAGCAACAAGGAAGCGGAGGCTGGAAGCAAGACAAGTACAAGATTAAAGACAACACGAGGCAACCCAACTTAGAACCAGCCATTCAAGCAATGAATAGTCTTCTTTCCCTATATGTGCATGCTTTCATTTTGATATCTGTAAATGTATACTCTTTTCATTCAGGTATATTAAAAGAGCCAGTTTCACAGCTTGTGTGGGATAATTCATATTTACATTATAAATAAAGACTATGTTTTTTAAAAAAGATGTGTGCAATCTTCTCCTATGTTATATGCAATCAATTGCATTATTGCAATGTGATAGAATAGTCTTTTAGATTTCTTCATGCACATGAAATGTAATATAGCAAAAAAATGTACCCGTATTTTCATTTGTAAGCACTTAAGCTCAACCTACTTGGGCTAGTAACAAAAATGGGTAACGATAATAAAGGCTTCCTTCAACCAAATGCCCCTCAAATAACAAATCAACATGTTGATACTCAAGTGGCTACTATAAGGAAGAAAACTCCATTTTCATTCAAATGGGATCTGGCTAGACAATTCACTCCCTTACTTGATACCCTCAATAACACAATGTCACAACTTCTAGAACAAAAAATGATCACTTTGCCTCCCATTAAAACTCCTGATCCTAATAAGCCTTTACCTCTGAAATTTAGATCAAATGCTTATTGCCTTTATCACCAACAAAATGGACACAACATGGAACATTGTAAGTGTCTTAAACATCTTGTGCAAGATGGATGATCCCACAATACTGGTTTACAATTTTTGGCCAAATTGGACATTGAACTAATTTTTTCTAACTAAATCTTCACTTTCGAGCACCTATAGTGGATAAACCATGAGGAATTTGAAGATGACGCAAACTAGTGATTTGTGACATTTTGTTTGTAGATTCTAAATATATTTTTTTCAAATTTTTTGGAATAATATTGCACTTCTTTTTCCATCTCCTTCAAAAACTAGGTTTTATCAATAAACACCATTTTTAAGGAGCGATGCTCACCATATACAACATAATTTTTTTATATGAAGGATAATTTTTATTTTTTTTAATTTAGATTTGTAACTATGATATCTAACCAGTTCATTTGATTTCATAGTGTTTTATTGAATATTTTTTCCTTAATCAAGTTTCAAAGTCAAACCAATTACAATTTAGACATAGGCAGACCATATACAACATAATTTTTTTTGTATGTATTGAAATTCATTTTTTTTTTACTAGAGGATATCAATACCTAGCTTGAACATATTTTTTAGAATTTTATTTTGATAATCTGATTTTTTCCACATGTGCAGAACATAGAGCTTGATTTTTGGTGAAAAATCTATGTTTAATCAAACTAAAAAAATAAATACATAATAAAACCAAAACATATTAAAATTATATTTGATGGATAGCTTGTTCCGAGAACTACCATCATCCAATTGGGTTTGTGAAGTCTCCTCCATTTTCATCCTCAACTTGAGCTTCAAAGGGAAAATTCTAGAGAAATTTGGTGCTAGAGGAGAAGGGGGAAAAAGGGGGGTTTGAATGAACCCAGGTTCAAGCGAACCCCCCTTGGAGGTTTGCTAGAACTAGGGTTTGAATGAACCCATGTTCAAGTGAACCCCCTCTTGTATTCAATTTTTCATTTTCTTCATCATAGAAAATGCAAAAAAGGTGAGTCCCATCATTTAATATGGTTTGGTCGAACCAGAGTCCATTTGAACACCCCAGTTCGTGAGAACCCCTAAAAATCAAATTTTTTTTCACAGGAGCATTTTTGAAATTTTCCTTCCTCACTAGAATTGTAAACCAATTTTGTGGGTTTACCTAGACCTCATTGATTTCGGCCGAATTTCAATTAGTAGTGTTAATGATCAAGGAAATAAGTCTATTTCCCCTCCTAACCAAAACTTACAAATATTTACCAACCCTATGCCCAAAGATAATATTTCATTTATCAAAGCTAGTGAAACTACAAAGAATAATGTGATAAATGTTGACATGGATGATGAGAACATGGATACAATTCGACAAAGTCCTATGGATACTAATCAACAAGATCCTATAGAAAAAATCTTAATGATGGTTTGGTTGCATTGGTCGAAACTCAACATCATAAGGGCCGAACTAAAAAGCTTCTTCACATTGATTTCTCATCTAAAGATATACTTAAACATGCACCTGATGGTCCTCTTTACATAGCCAACTAAATCTATGATAAGCCCACTAATGGGATATTAATTGATCCCGTTTGTGGAGAGAATATGATCACCAAAGAATTCTTACTTGTGCATGAACTCTATCAATAAACATATGATAAACTGAAAGCATGGATAAAGATGCATATTGGTTTCACTTGCCCTACGATGAGAACAATCACCCTTCCTTTACAAATAGGATGGAAAAATTTAGATCTCTCATTCTCCATCATCTCGACATTACACCAATTCTATGTGAAGCTTGGTTAGCCATGGCTATGCTCCATGGAAGTCGTCCCATCGGTTGTGCATACATTCTTAAAATTTCCCTTTGACAATGAAATCCTTATAGTGCACCATAGTGGATTTAACCCTTTGTCTTCCCATGGAAACTTTTCATTAGATTTCTTTTTTCTCGAGCCTATGGAACCTATTAAACCTCGAGAAGACTTCTTTTTCAAATCCTACCAAAAGTTCAAGGAAAAATGTATAGCAAAACTATCCCTTGCAAACATGTCTCCACCTATGATCGAGCCTACCATCCTTGACAAAACTATGTTCAAACCTAAAGAAATTGCAAACAACCAAGACCAACCTAAGACAGATCCCTTGCCTATTTCATACAAAAGAGAAAGAGATACTAAAAACAATCTTGTCACACCTCCTAAGATAAAGCAAGTTTACATTTAGCTAAAGAGAAAGTGGTTGAACAACCTTCCACGGTTCCTTCTGTTCCTCCCTTTAGGGAAGAAAAGAAAACTATGGGTGATAACCCACTCCTACACAAATCAAACTTGACAATCGTACTCAAAGAAAAAAAAATGCTAGATAGCATAGGCATAGACATCGTACTCTTGCTCACAGGTTAAATGAAGAAACAAACAAAGAAAATAAAAATCCAAACTTGACTAAAGAAATGCATGATGAGTCTCCCTCACCACAACAACAAGATCCTATACCACAACAGGATCCAAACCCTTCTTTGGACATTATCATTCAACCTCCTATTGTGATTAATTTAGATGATGATGAGGAGATTACTAAAATTAATGAGGTACAAAATGAATTGAACAAATTGTTTTCCTCTTCTATGAACTTAAATGATAATTCTCCTAAGAAGAATGTGGAACTTGGTAACGACCTTAGTTCGACTCTTGCTATTGTCCCTTTGGCTAGTTGTCTGCCTTCTATTTATGATGAACATGATTGGGATGTAGAAAACTCACTAATAGGTTGACTTGCATATGCCTTACTATTCTTTTGCATTATTTTCCTTTCATATTTTGCAAGTGCCTAATGTAATCCCCCATGTCATTTTTTTTGGTCTCTCTCTCTCTCTCTCTCTCTCTCTCTCTCTTTGTGACATTCCTCTATTTGTACCTACATTCTTCTCTTTGTCGTAAATATTTTACTCTTTCCTTTATCTTTTCATTTGTCTTGTGTTTTCCTTTTGGGGATGATGCAAGGAATCGAGACATTCGTGTCTCTTCCGTGTTTACCCAAAAGATTTTCCTTTATCTTTTATCTTTTTCATTTGTCTTGTGTTTTCCTTTTGGGGATGGAACAAGGCGTTGAGACATTCATGTCTCTTCCACGATGACCTAAAAGGTTTTTCTCTTTTTTCACTCTCTTTGTGTCATTCTTCTAGTTCTATGAGTATTTGGGGAATGATGACAGTTGCAAGCTCTCTTAAAAACATTGTAGCAACAATGTATACTGACCCCAAATCCATGGATCCCTCATGTGTTTGTACTTTTATTTTTAGGGGCAACCCCTCCTTTATTTTCATGACAAAGCTTCATTTGGAAACATATGATTTGGCATAGGGCTTTCCAAATTAGCTCCTGTGTCTTCTTTATTTTTTTCTATTTTAAAGTAATTGCTCACAACACAATGTTTAGAAATTTATTTAAAGTGAGGGCATACATTGGCATTATTCTATTGCATTTCATGTTTCATTGTGTAGTATTCTTATTTCATGCAATGTGTCTTTTGCTTTGTGGTGACATTGGGTGTGATGTCCATCAAAAGCGTGATCTCTCTTAGCATATTATATTCCTCTTAGTGGCTTGATGTGACACACTACATCCCCTAAGTTGTGAATATTCTATTCTTTGATTGGTCCTCTCTTGGAGACATTAGGCATGATGTTCCCTAAGTTAAAGAACTTACATAAAATAAGAAAAACTCATTTGAACATTGCATTTGCAATTTCGGTTATATGGCCACCTTGCATAATACACTTTGCATGCCTATGGAGCCATCTTGTTTATTCATGAGTTTCAAGCATGCGAAGCTTTTCTTGCCTCATGAAGCTTGAAGTTCATTGTTGTGTGGAACCTTATCAAAGTTATCAGGAGGTATAGCTTTGGTCTGGTTGAATGGGAAGCTGAACTTAGGAATGACTTTCCCACAACCACTTGCTTGTGTGAGAGTGCGTACTGGTCATGTGTGTATGTGTCTCACCTCTTTGGATACTCACCCAACAGATAGCCTGAAGTTTCATTTCCTCAAAGTGAGTGTGCATTTTTCTAGACAAAAAACCTAGATTGGATCCACATCGCAATGGACAAACGGTCGAAGCTTGATCCATCGCTTTTTTGTTTTGTTTTTCTATTTTTCTTTGGCAGTGTATTCTTGTGCCTTGTTTTTGATCCTTATATCATTTTCATGTGTGTTCTTTTTTTCCTATGTTGGTCTGCTATAAGACCTTGATCTTGGGGGCTTGATCACCCCTCTTGATCATTGTTGTCTTATCTTACCGGCACTGGTACATTTGAACCCCTCTTGATGCGAGTTCATCTACTTTAGTGTGATTTTGAAGCAAGTTCCTCCTCTCACCAAAGTGGGGGCTAAATGTGGCAATAGAAAAAAGTATCCCTTTTTCATGCTTGTTTGGGCCCTCCTTGTTAAATTGAGCATAATGTTGCCTTGATTTAGTGTTGTAATGTGTTTAACACATTCACATTAGTTCTTGGTCCCTTGTAAACTAAATGAACTTAGTTGTGCCTTATTTAAGGTGTTGTAAAGTGTTGTACTACACTTTCACATTGATCCAGGGTTTTCATTATTAATTGGGCTTCTTTATGCCTTATTTGTCCTTATTTTGCATCCACAAGCCTTAATTAATGCATCTTTCCGAGGATAATCCCAACATAAACCAACATGCAATCATCATTTAGGTGTTTCTGGATTGTATGGCCCATATTTAGTGATATGGGACTCATATGCCATCTTGGACGTATGGGTCCCACCTAAGTTTTGGGGCCCCAATCTAGATATCACATGAATCTAAGCTTTTCTTGAAAAATGTGTCCCATAGCCTAGCCTAATGGGACTCATACGCCACTTCTGGCATATGAGTCTTGTGTGGCTTAAAGTTAAATTAAATTCAAATTCTTGGTGGGATTTTATCCTCCTAGATCTGATGTCGGCTTGTAGTGTTGTAATTTTAATTTTTTTTGCATAAACTGTAAGTATAAATAGAAGGTTAATTCACCCATTTTACCCCTAGCAACTTGAGTATTCATGCATTATAGAAAATTTGAGCATTCAAGAGTTCACAAGAGCATTCAAGTTTTTACAAGAGTATTCAAGAGTCTTCAAGAGCTGTTTACCAAGTGTTTTGGAGCATTATTCAAGTATCAACAATCATGTCAAAGTCGTCATGTGCATCATTTTTTTTGAGCTAACAATTATGATGTAGGGTTTCATGATTCAAGCAAGCATACAATTCAAGATGTATATCATTCAAGCAAGAGTCGAGATCTACATCCATTGCAGCCACTTCATACATGTTTGTAGCACTTTTTTCCTAGGGTTTGGTGAGTTACAACATTACATTTTGTTCATTCATCATTCCTTTATCTCATTTGATTTCATTACAAGGTTTGATTACCAAAACGGGGTTTGACCAAGGCAAACCCCTTTCCACTAACAAAATAACATTTTTCCCTCTCTTTAGTGTGTGATTTGTAGATCTAGGTTGAAGACCCTCTAAGGAGCAATATTGTAAAGAAGTTGTCAAGTTGCAAGCCATCAAAGTTGTCACCTTATTTACAAGACCATTAAAAGGCACCTACAGAGCATAATCTTCTAGTTCATATCCAAAAATCAAGTTAAGAAGACAAAGTAGAGATTGAAGAGCAGATTCATATCCAGATCATCTGAAAAAGCCAAACAAGATTGATATGCCACTTCTAGCATATGAGTCCCAGTACAATGAAATTTGTAGTTGTCAAGAGTTCCAAACTTATCTCTACCAGATTTTTGTTCTTGCCCAAAAACCCTAATCTGGGACTAAATCACTCAATCTAGCATATGAGTCCTAGTAGGCCTTAAATTCAACATTTTTAATATTTCAAGTCTCCATTCCAGCTCATTCAAGTTTCTAGTAGCACATCTCTAATAGTTTTAGTTTATGATTCTACTTTGCATTCATTTCTAGGTCATTTAGTGAAGCTTTGGATATCATTAGGCTTCATATTTGATCTTGCATGTCATTTGTCTTTCCAAGCATTAGCTTGGTGTTGAACCCTCTTCTATTCATTAATCATACCTTAGGACAGACTTTAGCAGATATCCTTCCTTCATTCCATCTTAGGAGTGAGATATCTAGGGTTTCTTTGAGTGAAACAAGTGTGTGAAATAGGAATCCTATCTCCTCAAGGATAGAAATCCCCCTTCCACCTATTTCTCAGGTTTCATAAAGTTCATTCATAATGCTTGAATGGGATCATCCTACAAGGCCAAAGGGGTTTCATCCTTTGATCCTTGAAACCAAAGGGCTTATGTCCTCTAGTCTCTAGTAAATCTAAGGGCATTCATCCTTAGATCTAATTTCTCAAAAACAAATTCTCAAAACATATTTTTGGAAAGGGTTTTTGGTGTGAAATAAATTTTTTCCTAATAAATTTTTTTGGCCCTTTAATAATTCCCTTGAGAAAGATTTAAAAATATATATTAGATTCCATGATCCCATGACTAGTACATTATAGAAAATACCCATATTTGCTAGACATCATTTATCCTTGAACTATGCTTTTGATCATGTCCACATGTTCCTAAATGTACTAGGGGGAATGGAGGGAATTTTTACCATGATCTAGAAATATATTTTGTATTAGGGTATGTGCAGGATCATCGTGCAAAAAATAGGACCTTAAGTGGCAAAAAATTTAGAAAAATCAGTGTTAGGCAACTTGACATAAATATTTGAATAAGTTATCTATATTATTTCAAAAATATGTAAGAATAGAATTTGTAGAAAATTGAATGTAGTTTCTAAAATACTAGGTTTATTTAAAAATAAATAAAATCTATTTGGTGAAAATTTGAAATTTCAATGCAGAGTACTTAAATTCTGTGGAAAATAAGAAGTAGGTGTCCTTCTAACCACCCTAACCATAATAAAATGATAATATTTTTGTAAGATTTTATATATAAGTAGAGGACTCATGTCCGATGTGATGCATATTTTTTGTAATTTTTCGAGGTAAATAATTAATTATGAATTTTTATTACAACTTCTAAAAATATAAAACTCGTTGTCTGACCACCTTAACTTGGTCAAAAATTCATGAAATTTAATTTTTCTTTTTTTAATCCTATAGTATGTAAAGCATAGAATGTGACGCATGTTTTGGATTCAAAAAATATGATACCGCTTGAAAGTTATAGATGTTTTTCAATCAGCCTATCGATCAGGACTTTAGTTGTAATTCTAATAGAAAATGAATAATAATTATTTATTAAATTCAAATTAAATCATAATTTATATTTTTGGAAAGCTGAGAATCTCCTCTAAAAACCCTTTTTGTTTCATTAATTTTAGGTGAAAAAAAAGTCGTTAGCCACATACCCCCATAATATTGCCACTTTTTGGCGCACCATGATTGGAACCATTATATTTTGGTATACAGGCCAAGAAGAGACAACAAAAGATGCCAAAATAGTGGCTAGGAAAAGGTGCGAGGATTAATAAGGATTAAAACCATAACCACTAGATTAATGGTAGCAAAGAGCACATTAAATGATTTGATTTCTAGAGTTACATGTGAATCTACACACTAAGATTGAATATTTTTTGGGTGACAAAATCTAATGGGGGAGTTATAGGGCCAGATTACATTAGTAATGGAAATTTGGGTCATGCAAGGAGATAGGTGTGAGTGAATAGTGGAAAAATGTTGGAGGGCGGGTGTAGAAAGATGGGGGGCCAAAAAATGGCCACCCCACTTTCAAATTTGGAAAAATCTATAATGTGAGTGCATTATGGCTTGGAGTGACCGAGCCTCAGGATTGGTCACTACAAGCCAATAACATGAGTGTGTTATAACACACTCACGTTTTGGCCTATTTAAACAAAAAAAAAGAAAAACCTCATTTCATTATTTTCTATCATCTGCTAAAAACCTCCTCCATAGTATGCAAACCCTGCATTACACACTAACATTCTAGGAAGCTCAAAACTGCTCAATTTCTTCATCAAGTCTTCATGAAAATGTCACCACGACATCAAGGAGGTTGGAGTAAGTTATTTATAATTTTTTGTGATAATTTAGTATTAAATAGGTAGATTTAATATTTTTTTATGTAAATTTATTTAATTTTCAAGAGATGTTAGTGCACCTAAAAATCCTCCTCAAAACACTAATTCACCTCATGCTAAAATCCCTACTGAAGAACAACCTCAAAAAACACCTCCAATGATTCCTCATCATGCTCCATGAACACAAGAAAATTTAATAGGGAAAATTAAAAATAACAAAAAATAAATTGAGGATTTAATTATGAGGTTGAGAGATCTTACAAGCAACACCTCACATAGAACCATGCTTGCTCAATCACTTTAATCCATAATATCTCAAATGTAGATTCAATTAGCAAGCAAATAACTAGTTGGTTTGAGAAGAAATGAGAGTTTAAACAATTTTATACAGATAAATTATCATATAAACAAATTTAATATGAAAAAATTACAAAATTTAACTTGTGTACACTATTCATGAATGCTAAAATGAATCAACCTTTACATCCTACAAGCAAGAGGTTTCCTATCCAATGGTGCAACCACCAAGGGGTAAAGATTTATTTTTTTGGAAAAGGTGGTGGATGTTTTTTGATCATCCTCCATGAAACAACAATGAGGTGCCACAATATTTTTGAGGAAACTCTACTGCATGAGTTAGTCCTTAATAAAATCCCAAACTATTTTGACATGCGAGAGTTCTAGGGTAGAGGTGGGGGCTCCACACAAGATAGAGTGGGGGTATGTATTGATGCACAACGATCAACGAGACCACTCACTAGACCAATATATGAGCATGTGACTATCCCTTTCATTGTGAAGGAGAGTGTTGAGGTGGATACATTAAAGTCGATTAGCTCCCTCACCCAAAGCCTCATACAACATACCGGTCCTCTAGCACAGGGTTAGGAGAGGAAGTCTTTGAGGAGTAGAGTTCAACCTCATTTATGCTAGGCTTGTGGGTCACTCTATGTTTATGATCCCAAGGATAGTCAAGATGTAGGTGCCCATGGTACATCTACAGCTGATGAAATGGCAAAGATAGATGCCCTCTTGAATGACACATTTAACTTTGATAGTCAAGTAAATGTTAGCAATTTCATTTAATTTATTAAAATTCATTTTTGAAATACAAGATTAACTAAATTAGTTGCATGATTATAATGAAATTTTAGGGTCATAGTGTTCACTATGTTTTCAATAGTACTCCACCTCCCTATTACATGATAACGTCTACTGTAGAGGTATGCAATTAGTAAAGAATTATAAATATTACATGTGAATAGCTAAACAATATATGAATGGTATTCTTATACCTCATTTTGGATGTTGAATAGGTTAATATTGGACCTTCGACGACAATACCTAGCAATGGAGGTAGTCATTGAAGTTTCACTCAGGTAATATAGAGTATTTTTAATTTTTAAATAGAAAATTTGTATTTTGTAATTAAATAATGTTTAATGACTTAAAAGTTCTAGATAGTTTGTAAGTATGCTTTGTACTTTTTAATTAATTTGATTTTAGGCTGCTATGTACTTCATAATCTATAAATTTCATTTGTTCATGTTGTCGATCTCCAAAAATATAGGCTAGTGGTGTCAATTAATTATCCACCTTCTATAGACCTCATTATTGTATTACCTCTCAAGATCTTTTATAAATATGGCTACCAACTTAACTAATCTAAGTGATTATGTTGATTCATCCATCCTCCAACGCCCCAGCTGTTGTAGAATACACAATAAAAATCACTTTGAGTTTTCCTACATGACATGTTAATATTTTGTAGCAAGAGTTAGACAAGTGATGTTGACAACATATTATTTAACCCATGGGAGTAATAACAACAATATTGATGAATACATAATGAATAATCCTCAACAAGAGGTTGTTGATACACCTCCTAAAGAACTAAGAGCACACACACTTGAACTTAACCCACACTAAATATAATGTCAAGGTCATCAATAAAGGTTGTGGGAATATGAACTATAATAATTTTTCATGTAGAAAACATCCCTTTATCTTAATGATCATATGGTTAGCTAAGCCAAACAAATCTTAGAGTGCAATAAAGTTAATTATGGTTACATAAATTTTGTACAATTTGGTCTCCTAGAAAGGAATAGATTGAGAGTTTTGATAGTTCTTGGTTTCATATTGAAGAAGATTTTGCATAATTCTACCAAAATAATGAATATTCCATAGCTCTAAAATAATAAAGATCCTATCACTCCTCCATAATCCCCATCTAGGAAAAATTGACAAGATGCCTATGAATCGAGGGAGTCATTTGATGTTATTCTTGTTCATGAGGGTCTTCATGAGGAGGTGATTAAGAATTTTCAATATTTGGAGGTGGAGATTCATTTCTTAGAAATTCCTAGAAATTAAAAGAAAGTTTAATTAAAAAACCTAATTCAATCTACAATTTAATTCAAATTTGAAACTAAAAAACCATAAATACATACCTTTTCACCTTTGTGACATCTTGGCAATGTCCTTGTGAAGAATCACAAACTCCCAAGTGAAAAAAAAAAAAGGGCTATTTTTTGGTGAGCGTAGGTTGAGCAGAGCAAAAACTCAGTAGTCCAAAACGTGGAAAAATGCAGAATGAAAGGGTTTGAGTTGAGCTTTTTTTTAATTTACTTTTACAATTTGACGAGTGCCAAATTTGACATTCGCCAAATGATTTAAATGTGAAATGTTTAAAAGTAACACCATTTTTGTGTCACAGATTGATGCACATACCGAGTGGCTTTGTACTAGCAAATTGCATAGCTCCCTATTTCTATAATGATGAAATTTAGTCTGCATTTCTAGATGAAATCTTCAGAGAAACATGTGGAAGTACGGAAGTTCATTAATATTGTTGCAATAAACATTGCCAATAATCTCCACATGAACACAACCCGTACTTGAAACAGTGGAATCGGTTAACATCCCCCACAATAATTTCTCGTTTTACAATCTTAGAGATGGACTTGATGGCCTAGTAACAGTGGCCGTAGATGGGAGATTCTTGGTGATCTGGATAGCCATTCCATGGCTTGTTTCGATGAACCCATAGGGCAATGGCCAACTTCTTACTATGGGTTAATATAATGTTTTCTTTCTCCTCTTCCTCAACATCTTGATTTACAAGACTCTTGTCAGGTGTATATGCTTCCTTCTTCGCCTCTCTAATCAAACAGCCCAATACAACATAAATTTTCTGACTAAGGATGTGATCTGTCTCCTCCGACAAATGTATGAACCTTATTCTTAATCTCTATCCAACTGTGTCCTGGGTTCTTCTTCAACCCCTTGTCTTTTAGCACTGTTCTCACCTTTGCCGCATCATGCCACCTTCCAACTGCATCATAGATATTTGAGAGCAGCACATAGCATCCCATATTATGAGGCTCCAACTCAAGATATGTGCAGCTATATGTTCTGCAAGCTTAACATTGCAGTGAATTCTGCAAGCACCAAGCAAAGCACCCTATATGCCAGCAGTAGGTTCAAATGGTATACTTTTGATGAAACGTTGTGCCTCATCAAGATATCCAGCATGACCAATAAGGTCAACCATACATATGTAATGCTCCATTCTTGGTGTAATATAACAGTCCCTGTTCATAGAATTGAAGAACCGTCTGCCATCATCCACAAAGCCAGCATGAGTGCAAGAAGATAGAATACATATAAAAGTGATGTGGTCTGGTTTAACTCCTCCTTGTTGTAGTTGAAAAAAAATCTTGAGCGCCTCATTACTGTGCCCATGCAATCAATACCCTGCTATTATTACATTCCAGGAAACAATATCTCTTACAACCATTATATCAAACAACCTATGTGCTATCTGTACCCTCCCACATATGGCATACATGTCTATGAGTATATTCCACAACGAAACACTCAGCTCAAGTATTAAATCGACACATGATGGGAGCACACTCACCATAATTGTTACATCGGGCTTCACATTTTGGTTTTGCATTTGTTGATACAGTGTCAACGCCTCACGGACCTGCCCATTTTGGGCATACCCAGCAACCATTGCATTCCATGAGACCACATCTCTCTTAGGCATGGAATCAAAGAACTGGAACACATCCTCTATAGTTCCAAACTTGGCATACATAGCTACAAGGGAATTGCCTACATTTATATCTTCATCAAATCCAATCTGAACTATGTCGGCATGAATAGACTTACCCAGTTGCATAGATGCTGAGTGGGCACATCGTCGGAGCACACTTACAATTGACAGAAAGTCCGATGTAATGTTCTTCAATTGCATCTGATGAAAGAGGTGTAAAGAATCATTGCTAAATCCATTCTGTGCATATCCTACAATCATTGTAGTCAATGACATAGCATTTCTTGTAGGCATTCTATCAAACACAATTCTGCCATTCTGTACACACCTGCATTTAGCATACAAATCTATCAGCAAATCAGCAATACCCATGCACGAAACATCCTACTTTAGGTGTTCTCAAGCCAAAAAGGTCCACTTGTTGATTTTCTCTTTTTCATTAGAACAATAGATATAGTTTCCCAAATTATTTGTGATTATAGGTCTTGCCAGAATAAAGCATTATTTCAAATGGCAAAAGGAAACAATGAAGAACCAGATTGAACACTGATAATTCAGTCAGTCAAGATATTTTTGTCCTCATCAAACACCAGCTTACTACATCCCTGTGTAGAAAGCTAAAGGGGGGCGTCATATGTCAAATTGGTATCTGGGATGGCCATGACCTAAATCACAATCTTATCTTTTGCTCTGATACCCTTATATATGTGTAGATTTTCCTTCCCTCAATCTTATCACTGTAAGGTTCAGGTGAAGCCATATCTGCACCATGTCTTTCAGGGCTTTCCAATTGATGTTTTTGTAAGTAAATCAGAAATTGTGAACCGTTTGTATCTCCTATATTTTGCTCTTACTGTATTTATCCTAATAGCTCACACATGAAAACATCGGAATGAGCTGTATATGCTTCATCATTTCTATGGTCATGAATCTTGATTGGTATTTAACTAATCATTTATCCCGAGATCACATTCTTAAAATGCGAATAGTGTATTTCTCGAAAATCACGCCAGAAGAGGAGAAATATCGTTTTCCTATGGTTTGCAGTGATTCCATCGTTGAAATGGAATTTCGGCTAGTTTTTCTTTTTTTGATTGGTAGCTCATAATTTTGGTGGTGTTTTTTTTTTAATTTTCAATTACAAATTTCAAAGAGGAGCAATACCAACCATTGTGTTTGCAAATAATTCTCACCAACTAGATGCTTCAAACATTGTTTTGAACAACATTTTCATGGTTTCAATGTGTTTGTGTCCATGCTATTGTTCACATGTATCACAAAATAAAAAAAAAACAAAAAAAAACATGTATATTTATTATTACATTTGAGTCATTTTACAATGCATGGCTTAAATTGCATATAATATTTTTTTAGAACGGGTTTGCAATCTATTGCAAGTTTATTTTTAAATCTTAATAGCTTCAATGGATGTTTGTGGTTTACCTAGTACTTTATCAGAGGTCATGATCTAAATTAATTAAAAACGAGCTAATACATATTAACACTAATTGACTGCTTCTTATTCTATATTTCTTTGGTAAGGATTGCAGTTGCATCACAACTCTTGTTTGTTGAAAGATATCAATGTTATAGTTATAATGGTTCCTAATATGCTTAACACTATTGGTGTGAGAAATGGACCAAAACATGGCTCTTCATTCTAACTTCTTGATTGGAGGTCACTGCTTATGGCTAGGGATATCTCCCCAAAGTCGTAACAATAGGTCTCTTTTGAAGGTTGCATTCCCTTTTCCAAACCATGTATCAACAGATTCTCTTCTCTTCATGTTGGTATTCCCAAATGGGATTTTTTCTTCATTTTCTTTGGCCTATTGCTAACTTAATTGAAATATCCCCAATAGTTCTCTCTCGAGGGATTCACAATTATAATTTTAATAGTTTTTAAGTTGTAAATCAAGTTGACAAGTGTTAATAATCCATGTGGGACAAGCATAGAAAGTACATACAATATGCAAATGGTTGGAAAATATTGGACATATGTAATAGACCTATTTGATTTATAAATTATTCTAGCAATTTAAGTTTCTACAAAGCTTACTTCTATTTTAATATACACTTCATTTTGATAATTTAGTATAAGACATAATTTCGTTTCAAATATCTAAATTGTCCCAATTATTATATCATATATTTTAGGAAAATTTGATTTTTAGGTACACATTTGTTGTATCCATCCCAAAGTTATTTAACTCAACATTCAAGTAACGCTATAAATTCTCCTATTAGGAATTCATCTTAATGAAAAATATATTTGACTTATCATATGGTATGATCATTATTATTAATGAATTACTAAGTAGAATTTGTGTGTTTTAAGTGAGATTGCATCTAATGGTCTAATTCTTGTGAGACAAGACCTTATAAATTAGACTATTCAATCAATATTTCATGTTTGAAATTTGAAATTTGAATTGGCTTGATGATTGACTGTGTGCACAACAACAAACATTCATTTGATTGTTTTCTAACCACTTGCTCTATTTTAAATTCTATAAAATTATTAAATTCATACATAGACGGTAAAAGAATAATTTTTAAAACCATTTTCATGCATTTAAAAGATCCGTTCATCATCTTTAAAAAAATATCATAAAATAGATTTGTAGTTATTAAAATGGGTTTGTATTTGTGTCTAAATGACTTAGCTTTGAGAAAATAGTTTTAGAAGAAATGATAAAATTTACTAACCTTTGTGTTGACTAATCTTTCAAAGGAGTTTTAGATTGAATATCATTTGTGATTTAAAAGAAGATAGACCCCTAGTCTTGCTAGAGCTTGAAAGAGGATTTGGGTCACCTCTCATTAGTTGGGCCTATTTTCAATTTGTTTGATAATGAGAGTTAATAATTATTATTTTGGGCCTAATATATCTTGAAGGTTATTTCACAAATAGCTTCTTAGGATGGATTATAAATAGCAAGTAAGAAAAAGCCTTGATATAATGTAATGAGACATGGAAAAATCTACATTTACTAGCAAAATATTCATGCATGAGTATAATATACTTAAATCAAACTTTACCCCAACCTCAATGCTAGATTATAAATTAGGTTAAAATATCCATGAAAAGCTCTATTATTGAAGTGCTCATAGAAGACAATGCAAAAAAATATATTGTAGAACTCATCCATGAACATTGCTATAAATAAATCTCACATAATAAAATTAGTAAGAATACCTAAAGGTACTATCAAACGACTAAAAGACAATTATTTATATTCCTATCAGCCAAATAGTGTGTAGAGTGATTCTTAAAAGTATAAGTATGCAATATTTTGACTAACAAGACTTTAAATATGTGTGACTATCAAGCATTTGATAGCACCTTTGATTATTTTCTTTTAGATTATTTAGTGAGGGTTGCTAATAGACCCCACCCTCACATCATATGTAGATAATGCTCTATCTTATGCTCTCCCAACATAGATACTAATGAATTTACAATTCTACACACTTGACTCTCTTTCCTAAACTCTTAGCTTGCATATCTCACCTCCTATCTCCTCTTAGGACAACTTCTAACGTGCTTCTTTTAGCTTGAACATCTTTCCTAGCTTAGACACCATACCTCTTTATCCCCTCCAACTTGAATGTATCATCTCTTCACTCTTCTTATAAGACTAATAATCCTTTCTCTATCTTCATTCCTCTAATGTCTCCACCAATATCTTGGTGGATTATTGCTCTATAAATAAATTAAAGCAAAACCACTATTTCTAAGTAATACTAAAATATCTCTTAAAAACATTTAAACCTGAATCTAATATAATAAGCACTACCATATTATCACCTTTGAATATTATTACTAGAAACAACGGCTGATGTTAACAATCCTGCTACAATTAAATGAGGACCACTGTGCCATCACTTTTTAACTTCCATTAATCTGGAAAAGCTAACTACTTTGTTCTCGCTCTCGGGTTAAGTACCTGAAATTATTTCCAAATGCTGAAATAGATTTTTATCCCTCGTCTCCTCTTGACCCCCCCCACTGCATGCCACTAACATCTCCACCACTTCTCTCATACAAGGCCGCCGGTTCGGCTCTCTATTCGTGCAAACCAAACCCACACGTAAGACACGTAGCATTTGTTCTATGCAACTATCTTCTACGGCACGCTCATCGACTACCTCCATCTCTCCCTCGCCCATCCAAATTGTGTTGCGTATCCAACCCACGATGTCCACGCTCTCTCCATACTCTGCCTCGTCTGTAGCTTTCATCCCGCTCACCAGCTCTAACACCACCACTCCGAAGCTGTACACGTCACTTTTCTCGTCCACCTTGAGCCTATCCGAATATTCTACATAGCACATTTTGAAAAATAAAAATAAATAAATAATCTGTCCATAAAACTAAATATTAGAATTTGAAGCAGACGAAGTCTTCTTACCTGGAGCTATATATCCGGGAGTTCCTACATAACCAGACACCATATGCTCATCGCCCAGGTTATCAAGCACTTTGGACACGCCAAAATCTGCAATTTTAGCCCCAAAATCCCCGTCCAGCAAGATGTTACTGGATTTCACATCCCTGTGCAATATTGGAGGGGAGCAATCATGATGCAAATAACTAAGTCCACGAGCTGCGTCAAGAGCGATCTGATAACGTATCGGCCATTGCAGCAGCGTTTGAGGTCCTCGCCCACCGTGCAGACGGTCGAACAAGCTGCCGTTGGGCATGAACTCGTATACCAACAGCTTGAAGTCGGACTCGTCACTTGAAATGCAACAGAGAAGGTTTAAGATGTTGATGTGCCGGATGTGTCCCAACGTATCCACCTCCACTTCCCCCATTTTATTCTCTTCCTTTTCAACTTTTCTCTTATTTCCTCCCGATCTGCTCGTGTTACGGATCTTCTTAACGGCTACCGCTTGTCCGTTCTGCAGAATGACCTCGTAAACTTTTCCGGCACATCCGGATCCAATCACGTTACTCTCCTTCAAATTTTGGAGGATGTATGACTCGTCCGTTTCTGTCGAATGGAATGGCGTCATTTTCCACGTTAGCGTGTCACTTGGCTTCCTGAGAGACGAACGACACAGACAAATACAGCACAAGGCCACGGCTAAAGGCGGCACCAGAATGGCAGCTAAACTCCGAGGTGACAACTTATGAGTAGAGGAACACGGACGTAGCATCAAATTCTGACCCCCGCATAGCTTTGGATTTCCCAGAAAGCTCTCTTTGTAAGCCGGATTGTCTAGAGCGTAAGGAATGCCTCCAGACAAGTCATTTTTGGATACATTGAAAACAATCAGCTTCAGGTGTCCTAAATCGGGAGGAATTCCCCCAGAAAGCAAATTGTTTGACAGATCAAGACTATTCATGATGTCGTTCAGAGCTGCAGGGATTTCACCCGTAAGTCGATTGTAACCCAAATTGAGCTGACTGAGTTGCTTTAGCGACATTATGTCCTTGGGAATTTGTCCTGACAGAAAATTATGGTCCAGCTGGAGAGTATTGATCGAACTTAAACCCGCGAGCTCATATGGAATGGGCCCTGACAATTGGTTATTGCTGGCTTCAAATACTTGAAGTTTTGTCAGCTCTCCAACTTGTGCAGGGATTCTTCCTTCGAACCTGTTGTTGCTCATCTCCAACCGACTCAGATTCCTCGCTTCGCCGATCGCAGCTGAAATCTGGCCTTCAAACTTATTGTTGCTGAGAAACAATGCCTTGAGATTGGAAGCACCCCATAGTCCAGGAGGAATCTCACCGCTCAGATGATTATCGTTGATTTTCAGATACTGTAGAGATTTGCAGTTTTCAAAGGACGAAGGCAGACTACCATTGAAATTATTTGAAGAGCCAGAAAAGCCATAGAGCGCTCCTCCTCGACACAGATTCTTTGGCAGAGGGCCCTCCAATTCGTTTTCAGACACTTCAACGAGAATGAGATTGGAGAATGTACCCAAACTCTGGGGCAACCATCCGCTGAGCTTGTTGAGTAACAACTTCAAGCGACTCAAGTATCGTAGCATGCCGAGCTCAGCAGGTATCTCTCCGGTAAGTCGATTGTTGAACAATTGCAGACAATTCAAATATGTGAGATTGGCGACCCCGGCGGGAATTGTTCCGTGAAGCTGATTGTCGCTAAAATCCAGACCGGATAAGCTCCGCAGTTGGCCAATGTTGGCCGGAATTTTCCCGGACAAATTGTTGTCATAGAGAAACAGTTCTCTCAAGTTCTCGAGAGCCATTAAACTGGTAGGAATATCACCCGACAGATGATTCAGCGACATATCCAACAACTCCAGCCGCGTTGAATTGCCCAAGTAAGTCGGAATTTCACCCACAAGCCTACAGTTATATAGCCACAACTGCTGCAGCTGCTTTAAATTGCCAAGCTCTGTGGGCACCACACCAGGACGCAAAGGATTACCGCCTATCGTGAAGTTCTTCAGAGACTTCAAATTCCCGACGAAATTGGGGAATGCACCATTCAAACTATTGTCGTGGAAGAAGAGAGCTTCGAGCTTTGGCAGCATTCCGAAGGCTGGAGGAATGGAGCCACTGAAACTATTATATGCCAAGTTCAACACTCTTAACTCACTCAATTCGGAGATACGAGTTGGCAGCGTTCCAGAAAACTGGTTGCTCGACACATCGAGCTTCTCCAAACGCTTGCAATGGAAAAGGGCGCGTGGGAAAGGACCGCTGAAAGCATTGTCTTGGAGAGTCAAGGCAGTGAGATTAGAAAGGGCGCAGATAGCGGAAGTGAGGTTGCCAGAAATAGAGGCCCCTGTGAGATCAACAGAGATAACGGTGTTGAAAGTATCACAAGAGATTCCTGTCCAAGCACATGGATTTTGATGAGACTCATTCCAGTCGCTCAAAGTATTCCGCGTATCCCTCCAATCTCCCTTTTTTATATTAAGCAGAATTACCCCATCATGCGAGAGGGAAGTGCAGTGGAGAAGCAAAAGCAGAAAGTTGAAAATGCACCAATTGAAAGCGAGAGCGGTGATGGCCATTATTGCTGGCATATGTCTTTAAAAAGAAAAAACTTTCCTTGCAGAAATGACGGAAGAGCTGTCAGATATAAAGGCAACGAATGCATCGTTTGACCGAAAATATAACAGTTTTTAATTTTAATTAATTAATAAATGTCAGGATACACAATTATTTTAAGTCAAAGATAAATTTTAAATATTTAGTTTTTAATACAATGTAATATTGACCAGTGATAAAATGTAATGTTGACTATTTAAATAGAGTGCTCGTGACTACATTTTTCTTATTCTCACTTGCACGCAATGTTGAAACGACTCCCGTTGATTACTGGGCAAAGAAACAAAATAAGGTTATTTGTTTTTCCTAGTTTTGACTAGCGCGAAAAAGAAAGGCGAAAGATTATAATCATTGTTGACTTGTACATAGACTTTGACCAAAGCTAACAATTACATGGTCATCGGATCAAGCAAGGTCAACGACCATCACTCTCTCTAAAAAAAAATTAAGCCCCACAATCATAGAAAGTACTAATAGAAAACTTATAAAGCGTGAAACACCATCATAGGTCCATGAAATCCTTGTTAATGAGGTTTTGACCGATTCTTGCAAATTTCATCTTACAACATTAATAATCGATATTCTTATTTGGTTCTTACTTGGGATAATTCGTTTGATTTACTATGTTACATTAACCACTTCGCATACATGGACACAATCACATTATAATGGAATCTTCGAACATTATTGATAATGATTGGCTTCACCAGCATACAATTCACCAGCATACAACTAGCATTACAAATCTTAATGTAAAATTAAATAGATACTTGTTAAGGCTCCTAGGGGCTCATATAGCTCCAAACACATACTACACATAGATCAAAATGTCATTTAGCCATTCATGAATCATTGTTATATTACTAGTTATTTCCCTATAAATGATATAAATGATATATATGTTGGTGTAACTTAATTACATATGATTTTTGAGGTTTTGACTTTAATTTCATATCAATAATATCTAGTATTTGTTGGTGTAATGTTTTTATTTTTATTTTTATTTATGTCATTCATTTTACTATGTGGGTTAACCACCTGTTTAGGTGGCAAGTTGGTAGTTAGCTAGGTAGTTATATCTCACAAGTTATTATGAATTTTGAACAAATATTTTCCCTTCAATGCTAAAATTTGGTTTGCTCAAAATTCCTTTATATACACCTCATTTAATTATTAATAAATATCCATTTTGTGTGGAATTCATGTGATATTATAATTGTCATTTTCTCTAAATATCTTGGCTCCATTTTCATGGTATTAGAGCTTTGTTGGTATGAATGCTAGTTATTTTCTATTCAATGTGAATCTATTGGTAGTATCGTGTTTTGTGAGGTCACAAATTTGTGTAAGATTGTGGATCTTTGATAGTTGTTTCTCTTGCGAGGATGTGAAGATGTGATTTGAGGCATGGTCTACAAATTTGTGGTAAAATATGAAGGTCTTTTCAAATTCCTTCTCATCAAGTCACCTTTTTTGCAAATTTTGACAAATTCTTTCAAATCAAATTATGTGTCATCTATGGTTGATATTTGCATTATTGCTCTCAAATCTGAGCTATTTATGCAAAGGTTTGATCGATCCTTGCAAATATTGGCACGGTTGGGAAGAATTTTGACCTATATCTCCTCATATCTCTCTTTTTCACTATATCTTCCCCTTTATATCTATCTCTATCTCTCCCTCTCCCTCTCCCTCTTCCTAAGACTTTATATCTATATCTCAATTTTCCCCTCTATCTCTTGTTCCCTATCTCTATCTCTCCATATTTATAATTCTCTCTCTCTAGATCTCCCTCTCTTTATCTCCATTTTCTTATTATTAGTAATGGAGCTTGATTGTCTTCATGATTCATAGGTTTTATTTTAGCCATGTTTGGATCCTAGTTCCTAATAGGGGTGTGGGGTGGCTTGCCCCAACACTTCTATTTTCAAGAGGGTGGTAAAAGACTTTGAAGCCCCCTTGGTGGGGGTTTGGGGGAAGTGCTCTTGAAGATTTTTATAAAAATACCTTACTAAAGAGAACAATCTCTCAATATCTCTCTCTTTATCTTTCCCTTTTCCTCTCTCCTTCCATCTCTCTATATCCCTCTCTCCTCACTCCCTTTCTCTTTATCTCTCCCTCTCCCTCTCCCTCTTTATCTTTATCTTCCTCTCTACCTCTCACCCCCACCTTTATCTCATTACCCCTTTGTGTGTGTGTCTCTCTCTCCTTATGATAGACATAAAGAGAGCATGTAATAATGTGCTTATATTATAACACACTCATGTTATAATGTGCTCGTGTTATGGATTTGTATTGACTGGCCAATGCTCGATTACTAAATATCCATATGGACACATTATAATGTGAGAACACTATAACATGTTTGTGTTATGCCTTGGATGGACTAAAAATTAGTTGTGGCCACTGTTGGATTCCCCTTATTTATTTATACATCCATGATCCAAACTAGATAAGCTTCTTAGTTGGTAATTTTTTGTTAGAATTTATCTAGACATATTAGTTTCATAGGATTAAATTATAGAACTATGTCACACTTTTGACCAAAAAAATAATTTTAGGTAAAATTATTTCACAAGTTTTAAACAATTTCAAGTGGAACACTTTTGTCTGAAACTACTTGGCATTTGTGTGGCACACAGAGTCTTGGGAAAAACCCTTTCATGCACTAGATTTTCAGGTTTTATATATGGTGGGTGGAGACATTAGAGAAAAAAATGCCATTTTTTGTGACGTCCCATTAAAAGATCCTTGTCTTATTCTATCTCAAAAACTTAGTTTGAATGGATTGACATTTCGTCAAACACTTGGCATGAAAAGTGTCTAAGTTATGGTTCCTTAAGTCTAATATAAATTTCTAAGTGCTCTAATGCTGGTTTGAAAGATGTTTCAATGCCAAAACATAGACAATAACATATAAATTATAGATAAATGATTGCATACTCATTTATCAAGGAACCCACTTGCAAATATTCCTTTATTGATCATATAACAGGTTTGATATAGGTTATATCAGTCTATTACAATCAATAAAATATATCTCCAATTGATCAAATAACAATGTATGACATACCTGTGATCAATCCTTCATGAAGTATACAAGATATTGTTGATATGATGATGAAAGATACCTGAAATGGAATACAAAAGTGGCTGTTACAAGATTGATGTTTGATATAGAATGTTGATATGAAGTATACAAATTGAAATGGCTCCAAACAATCCCACAAACCTCCCTCAAGGGTAGTACACCAATCCTAGAAGGTTGTAATAGCCTTTGGGAATGCACTTAGGGTTTCAACAAGCCTCAACAAGCCACAATCTTCCCTTAATATGCAAAACCCATGTCTGATATGTATTCCACAATGCCTCAAAATGATGTGCCAAACGTAATATTCAACACCCATGAAGATATATACCCAGATCGCCAAAATGGTGGAATTAAACATGAACCAACAACATTAAAATTATATCAGCATGTAATCCATCAACATTTCACCATAAAATCAATGCCATAATTTTGCCATGAAACCCTATAGGTGAAATCTACATTATCTCCTCAAGATATCAATATCCAACTTTGAAATTTGTCATAAAAATCATTTCCAAGTTGTTACAAAACCCTAGTAGCTGATAAACCTGCAAATACCTACTTTTCCAACTCTTTAGTCTTGCCAAATTAGGCCAATCAAGTGCAAAATCAAACCCTAGGTGGATTTTCCTGTTTTGTGAACTAGGTTTTCGTCTAGTTCACTATCCTCCAAGGGATTTCATCCTCAGAAGACCTGTATGTTTTTGAAACCCTCTTTTAGAGCCCAAACCTACAATTTTCTTTTTTCAAAATGAGAATAGAATGCTCAAAAAAGAGCCCAACACTTTTCTTTATAACCTCCACGAGCTTTTTTTAATAAAAATCAATAAAATATCCTCCTCAAGGGTCTTTCCTCATCAAAAGAAATGGCCACCTTTTAAAAACAACTTGAGTTACTAGGATGGGGGCACTTTTCACTATTCATTTTATGATTTTCAATTACTATTCCCATAAGGAAAACTTTATTTTTTCACTTTATCCCTTGATTCATCAATTGAACTCGAAACTGAATGACTCGTAAGGTTCCTAGCTAAACTCCCCAATGCTCGGTTGGGTCCCCTTACCTTTTTGATGACCCACGGGAACCCTAATAGTACGCTAACCTCCACTATAGTCTGAGCTACCCAAGGAAGGAACATTATAGTCCTCCCTTCCCAAGATTGCTTGTCCTCAAGCAAACGCCATATAACCTACTGCTCCACTACGATTGAATTGCTAATATACCATAATCTGTGAAACAACATATTGGAATCCATGTGCAATGATACACCCAACCAATCAATACCAGGATCCCAAACCAATCTATCTAACCTGCTATAATTGAAATCTCTCACAAAGTCACCAAGAAACATCCATCCATTATCGTAGGCCAATAAGAAGATGTGAAATTGAACTCTCATATGCATATAAACCAATCTATAATACCGCCAAACACTGTTGTGATAACTCAAACCAACATTAAGATCAATGTCAATGGTGTCATCATACCCATGTATAAGTAGGAAATTCACTTCATAATCAATGTCCATCAAGAAGACATGTCTCCACGAACTCCCATGCAACTCAATAGTTGTTATAAACCATGCTAAATCTAAGAGTGCCATGGAGTTCCAAGTAGGACAACTACTATCCCATGGCAAATCAATGAAGATGAAGTCACTTGTCAACAAATAGAAAGTTGCCATATCATAATAAATCAGTGACATAACCAAATATGAGTTATGGATGCCGTTAAAACACATCAAAGACAACCCTTGAGTGGCTGGTCCACTATGGGTATCAAGATAAAAATCACCAACTACATGTGGGAAATGATCAACAACTGAAAATTTTGAGTTACCTCCATCTTCATTGCCACATTCATTCCTGTCATCAATGGTTGGCCCATGATGATCAAACAAAGTTGATTGCCTCATTCTTTTTACCATCTCTAGATGTTGTTTTTCTTGACCAACAATTAGCTTGGCTCTCCTTGCTCTCTCTAGCCAAATGTTACACTTTTCTTGTTTCTTTTCCACACCTTCAAATTTCTGATATACCAAATCAAATTGTGTAGTGCCCTATTTTTTAACAAAATTACCATATCCAACACTCCAACTTTGTATGCCATCATTAGTAGACCTCAAGTAACTATCATCCAAAGGTGTTAGTATGTCTATTTCATGAGAATGCAAAACCATAAGACTGTTGTCCTCAAACAAATCAAATATAATGTCATGCATGTTAGAGCAAATGAACATACTCTTAGTTGTCCCATCCTTTGTCTCATTCTTTAGTGCCTTAAGCACAATACGTTTACCCATATGAGTAAACTCTAACACCATCTTGTTGAGGTCTTGGACAAACCTTTCAAGAGATTTCAACTATTGAATACCTAACACCACTTCATTCTCCTTAACGTTGATGTATCAACTACAAACTCAAGATTAGAGAAATCTTGCTCCTCATCATGTATGGGGTGGTGTATGTTACGATTTTCTTTGGACTGATTTATTGCTATTGTTCTAAAGTAAACAAATTCAGTCCTCTTGGAAGAAACAACATAAAAATAGCCATGTTTAACCAATGCATCAGGTAAGCTATCATTTGGAAGCTCATTGTCACCAATTACTCTATGAATAGGGTTTTCAAGTTCATGTAAATGAAAAAGTATAACGCTGTTGTGCCCAACTAGAGATTTAGGACTGATTGTACCTTTTCTTTCATTACCCTAGAAATCTTTAATGCAAGAGTACACTTGCATACACTTGGTAGCCCAATCTTGTAGCATATCAAATCTTGAAGCTATGACATCCTTATACTCAAGCAAAGAATCACAAGGGTGAGGAATCAATGTACAAATTGATTCATGTTCTATTCCCACTGCTGTTATAAATTTAGATTGTTGGAAAGTAGAAGTTCCCACCATCACCTCATGCTTATCTATCTTTTCATGAATGTCTACCATGCTACATTTCTTTTCACAACCAACTATTTTGATTCATGCTCATGTGATGTCAAAATATTGCTATCCCATTTTCTAATCCATCCCATCACCTCCATAACTAGTACGTTTCCCTTTACTAGCAAACTCCAAGCTATAGTATGCAAGACAAACCAAACATTATCAAATTGCAAGATCCTCTTAATAAGAAACCTCCTAATCTCCCTAATCAGCTCTTTAAAACAAAATGCTTCATATGATCTTGGCAATTATCCTTCCATTGGAGATGATGCATAACTAACCATAATGAAACCAATAATGTTTCATTCCACATGAATGAATATAACACTTGTGGCTAATCCATCAAGTGTGTAACCCATATCATCATTTTTTTGAGCCTTCAAGGGGCTCTCCAAAGGAGGAATGTTATAAAATTCATGATGCAAACTAGACCAAGCTGGATTTCTTAACTCATTCCTCATTCCTTCTTCACACAAATCCACATGCTCTTCTTGTGGGTTTACCTCAAGAAGCTCTTCCCTTGTATACTCCACATCCACACATTCTTCTTTTGAAAGTAATAAGGATCTAATGTGTGATTCTCTTTGTCTTCTTGCATTATCTATTAGATTGCAATTTTCCTTAACCACTTGTAAGTGTTGTCTTGCTTGGGTAGCAAGCATCTTGGCCTTGTTAGCTCTTATAGACCACCCATCACACAACCGTTGTGTCCTTTTAATATATTCCACAACATGGTGAACAAAATCAAGACATTTGTGGCTTGAATCCACAACATATATCTCATGTGTAATATTCTCAACTTGAGTACCAACATAAGAAGACTCAAAAACATTATTACCTTCATGTGAAATGGATGCTACCTCATGATTATAACTATAGTTGCAAAAGTCAAAATAGGTGTCACACCTAAGTATCATGTTTACAACATCTATAATGGGTTGATCCATGACTACAATCTCTCCCACTTTGTGATCACAATGAAGACTAAATGGTGCAATAGGTGATTCCTCATGATCCAAAGTTTTATCTTTTTTAGGATTCCCACATAATGATTGATTTTTGAATTGAACATGATCACTAGTAGGTTGCAGATCACAAGCAAGTGATTCCTCTTTCTTTCCTTGTTCTTGCACCTTTAGCTCTCCTTCTTTCCTAATGTTTTCTTTGTTATCTTTTATTTTTTCTTCATGTGTAGGTGATGTGACATTATTGGAATCAAATATTACACTAGAAGATGCTTTATGATCACCCAAAGGGTCTATACCATTGATATCCAAAGCACTGACATGAATTATGCTAGCCTCTAATGTAGGAGCCTCTTATGAAACCTCTTGCAAGGATGATGTAGACAAATCATTACCCAGGGCTATCCTAATTCCTTCTTGATTCAAATCAGCATGCCTATCAAATTCATCATTTAAATTTTTGCATACCTCATCAGAACTTGAAGACAAAAAATCATTCTCATGAAGAGTTGTATCAACCATATGTGAAGATTCTCTAAACAATTCATAAGCTATAGTATGATATTCCTTCCTTGCATGCTTAGTCTTGTGGAAAAGATTCGGGTGCATGTCCATGCAGTCCTTGAAAGGAAAATTCTCCTTAACATGTTGAGGAAGAATGCTATACTCCTCAAATATGCTAATCACCACTGCTTCTCTATCTTGTGGTGTTGGGATTTTGCTAGTAGAAAGTGAGGATGATCCTTTAAAAAGTCCCAACATTGAAAGTGAATCATGTAAATGCTACAATTTTTTGTATGGTCTTGTATTGTGTTTGCTCAATTTCTTTACATGCCTGTTTATTGCTAAACAACTTTTCCATGATGGCCTTTTTCACTGTCCCAACTGAAAACCAAATCCAAACTGATTGGTGCACAATTGATTTCACACCATTGAATGCAATCATTACCCAACAAGGTAGCAAGAATATGGCTCTGATACCACTGAAATCTATCGCTTTCTTATTCTGTCCCAAAAAATTAGTTTGAATGGATTGACATTTTGTCAAACACTTGGCATGAAAAGTGTCTAAGTTCTGGTTCCTTAAGTTTTATATAAATTTTTTAGTGCTCTAATTTACTGGTTTGAAAGATGTTTCAATGCCAAAACATAGACAATAACATAGAAATGACAGATAAATGATTGCATACTCATATATCAAGGAAACCACTTGCAAATATGCCTTTATTGATCATATAACAAGTTTGATATAGGTTATATCAGTCTATTACAATCAATAAAATACAAAAGTGCCTGCTATAGGATTGATGTTTGATATAGAATGCTGATGTGAAGTATACAAACTGAAATAGCTCCAAACAATCCCACAAACCTCCCTCAAGGGTATTACACCAATCCTAGAAAGTTGTAATAACCTTTGGGAGTGCACTTAGGGTTTCAACAAGCCTCAACAAGCCACGATCTGCCCTTAATATGCAAAACCCATGTCTGATATGTATTCCACAATGTCTCAAAATGATGTGCCAAACATAATATTCAACACCCATGAAGATATATACCCAAATCGCCAAAATGGTGGAATTAAACATGAACCAACAACATTAAAATTATATCAACATGTAATCCATCAACATTTCACCATAAAATCAATGCCATAATGTTGCCATGAAACCCTATAGGTGAAATCTACAATATCTCCTCAAGATATCAATACCCAACTTTGAAATTTGTCATACAAATCATTTCCAAGTTGTTAAAAAACCCTAGTAGCTGATAAACCTACAAATACCTACTTTTCCAACTCTTTAGTCTTGCCAAATTAGGCCAATGAAGTTCAAATGCAAACCCTAGGTGGATTTTCCTGTTTGGTGAACTGGGTTTTCATCCAGTTCACTATCCTCCAAGGGATTTCATCCTCAAAAGACCTGTATGTTGTTGAAACCCTCTTTTAGAGCTCAAACCTGCAATTTTCTTTTGTCAAAATGAGAATAAAATGCTCAAAAAATATCCCAACACTTTTCTTTATAACCTCCATGAGCTTTTTTTAATAAAAATCAATAAATATCCTCCTCAAGGGTCTTTCCTCATCAAAAGAAATGGCCACCTTTTAAAAACAACTTGAGTTACTAGGATGGGGGAACTTTTCACTATTCATCTTATGATTTTCAATTAATATTCCCATAAGGAAAAATTTAATTTTTCACTTTATCCCTTGATACACCAACTGAACTCCAAACTAAAGGACTCGTAAGGCTCCTAGCTAAACTCCTTAGCACTCGGTTGGGTCCCCTAACCTTTCTACTGACCCACAGGAACCCTAATAGTAGGCCAACCTCCACTATAGTCTGAGCTTCCCAAGGAAGGGGCATTGCAGATCAACTTCACTTTTTAAAAAAAAAATAGTAATTAAAATTCTTCTCTTAGATTTATAAAATTAATATCTAATTATATTTTTAAAGTAAAAAGTTATAAACATAAACTACATTAAGAATTCTACATTTCATTAGTTTACATAATTTTAAAATTTAAAATATAAAAATCACTTTTAGGAAAACCAAGTTAAAAAACTATATTTATATTCCAACAATTTTATTACACAATTCTTAACTTTCACCCCATGGATAAATAATTCTCTCAATGTCAAGAGGACCAATAAATTGGATGAAATATTTCCTAAGAGGTGATTGTGTGACATATTCAATCACTTTAGTTATGTTAAATCACCTAAGAAAGTTAGAATTCTACCAACAATACTACAACTATTTAGCCATAACTGCTAAAATTTCCAAGTTCTCTAGGAACCACACTAGGATGCAAAGGATTATTTCCAATCATTACGCTCTTCAAAGACTTCAAATTCACGATAAAATTAGGGAATTTCCCACTCAAAATACATGCATAGAATTACAAAGTTACAAGATTTGGTATCATTTTGAAGGCTGGAGGAATGAAAGAATTGGTAGTGCTTTGTACCAAGTTCAACTCTATCTAAAAACATAAATAAGATTAAGGAAATAAAACACTATCTAAAATTCTTAATGATACTAAATAATAACAATTATACATTATGGGAGCTCGCCGCTAATTCTCCGGGGTCCAAACTAATCACGTGGCAGAAGCGTCGGGGGCTTATTACATAATCAACCTTGCTGTGGGAATTAAATGTAAAAAGTTATGGCTTGAAGGTGATTCAAAAAATATAATTGATAGCCTTTGTAGTAGGTCCCAGCCAGCTTGGTCGATTAAAAATTGGATAGAAGATGCTAAGGTTCTACTTAGTAAGTTCGATAGAGTAAAAATTACTCATGCTTACTGTGAGGCGAACGGGGTTGCGGATTTTTTTGCCAATGAGGGAGTTAAGAGTGACAAAATCCTCACGTGGCACAAAAAGATTGACCTCCACTTCGATGCTCAAGCTTTATTGGAGCTCAAAGCGGTGAATGGAAAAGAGGTGGTGTCTTGTAATAATGAGGAAGGTACGAGTCATGAATAACAAAATTAGAAGATATAATGGGGCTGAGAGGATCTGGCAGATAAATTATTCACTTTGGCATGCTTTGTGGGTCCTACGAAGCAAAGAAACTATCTGGAATAGGTTTTCTGTCTGCAACAGTACTCGAACTAAGATCTCAAAAATGGGAGGGGAACGGAAGAGGGTTGAACCTACCAGCTTCGAGTCACATACCAAGAACATTAAAGTGTGGAGTAAAATAAGAAGGGGTGGCTTACTTCCATTCATCGAGAAACTCCATGGCCCTAAGGACGAGATTACAAATTTTTTTGAGAAAAATTGGAATAATGGGGAGGTTCTCCTCTTTGGGAGGAAAGTTCAGATTGATGAAGCTTTGATAGTGGAGGTGACTGGCATTCCGATGGAAGAGCATAAATTTTTTAGAGATAGGAAATTCTCTAATGAGGCTGTGATGAGGTTCCCTAAGACTAAAACAGAGAAGTAGAAACTTGTCAATTCGACGAATAGTTACTATGAAGTGGACACTATAAAAGCTTTATGGAGAAAAGTGCTAAGGGTTATCATGGAGTACATCACTCTCGACGGCCGCTTCACTAGGGTTTATGGATACCACTTCGTGCTGCTCAATCCTACTCCCAGATACAAAACAAAAACAAATTCCTTCAAAGAATGATAACGCGCCTTCATTTCTTTAGTGCTTGAACTATTGCATGAAATTCTTTGATCATATACATAATATTTTCTCTTGGCATCATTTAATTTTTTACTAAAATAGGAAATGGGCTTACCTTCTTGGCTCAACACTACTCCAATGGCACAACCACTGGCATCACAATCCCCCTGAAAAACCTTAT
>VDFB02000007.1:90333482-90572995 GCA_007258455.2 Sequoia sempervirens | reverse complement strand
TATTTAATAAATTTAATAAATATTAGTTTATTTTAAGAGAGATATCAACTTTTTATTTAGATGTTAATGGTTGTTAAAGTGAAAATTAAAAATAAAATATTAACATTAATCAAAATAAATAAGCAAGTGGATTTGGGAAGAATTTTTTTTTCAAAAAAAATTATAATTTGGTACCAAGGAGTTGCCATGTATGGTGGTAGAAAACAATTTTGACCAAAATAATTCTAGTTGAATCTATTGAGATTTAAATAAATTTAGAATTGTATAATTGATTGTGCTTGAAGATTGATGAGGTATAAATAACCTCATAATTATAATAATCTAAAAACCCTTTGTTGTTCTTACCAATCACTTTAGCCCTACCAATTATTTATTTTTAGGATTAATAATTGCTTACTTTTTGTAAAAAGATGTATAAATCGTTATTTTACTAAATCGGTTAAAATTAGTTGACTAACACTGATATAATGGTATAGTTTTAAGTCATTGTATAGGACATTATGCATGACTAAGTGGACTTTAAGCAAACTTCAAGCAGTTGAAGATAAATCACTGGAGGTCTAGGCACTGGAAATTTAGGAGTGCATAGTGGAACAAGTCCTTTTAATGCTTTTTGTTTAATTTTTGTTTGAAAAATTTACGGCTCCACTCTGAGCCTTTAATATGTTTTATGTTATGGGCCTCAGTCCGTTGGTTAGTTAAAATTCTGTTAAAATACTTTTTCAATGGTGATCTTCCACCATCTGAAATTTATGATTTTGTTAGTAGTTTAGTATATATATGTTACTACCAAAAACAATGGATACGATGATAATGTTATGATGTTATGGTATGCCTTGAACACTGTTCAATTTTGTCTTCTATGTTCTAATTTTATAATATGAATAAATAAATATTTCCAATCCTATTTTGAGTTAATCATTTTGAGTAATGGAAGTATCATGGATGGATTCGTTGTGAAGATGTGAAAGTACATGTGATTTGAGTTAAGCATAGGAACACCCGAGAGTTGGCCACTCGAGGGAATCTCGTAGAATAGATAGATAAGTATTTTTCATTTTCAATAATGTTACTTTTATTCTATACATGATAAGTGTGGATGAATGTTATTTGTGTGTGTCGAGCTCTATAAATCATTCCTGTAGGTCATAGTTCAAGTTTGCAATTGTTTAGTTCTACTCATTTGAAATTCAGGAGCACCCACTCTTGTTGTTAGTTACAAATTTTCAAGTTTACTTTTTGTCAGTAGTTAGTCGTTAGTCGTTAGTTGTTTTCATTTAAATTTTCTAGTTTTTCTACAAGTGTTTCTTTTCAGGTAGTTTATATGAATTCTAGTTTAATCATCTTATGCTTTCTAGCTTAACAATCTCATGCTTTCTAGCTTAAAACAACTTTACACTTTCTAGTTTGAATGCTTTCTAGTATAACTTTTGTTTACTATTGTTTCAAGAATTCAGAAAATCTAAGAGTTAGCCAAGATGTCCCCTATTGCATACAACCTTTGAACACTACTCGGTCAATATAATTGATACATTTTCAACTAAAGCGATAAGACCTCATGAAAGCATGTCAAAGATGTGCTTTGTGTGTACCATGACAATTATTGGTTTTTAGTTTATAACACTTCAGTATACCCTTTTTAGGAAAGTATATGCAATCCACACCAATACCATATTAACATGATAAAACACTATTGATTGGAAATATTTTTGGATAGAATTTTTTGAGCAAAAACTAAGTTTCTAAGCCTATCATAGAGTTTCATAAAACTTTAAACTTTCACCCTACATGCTTCACTCAAACTTCTTGTTTGTAAATAGAATTGCACATCATACATTTAAAGTACCAAATTTTTAACTCTAGTGATATTGTTTAGGTAACAATAAAAGAAAAATATTACATCAAGCTTGTAGTTACTAGGAGAGATATTAATCTAGAATTGTAATACCAACTAAATTACTTACCACTTATTAGAGCCTAGATTGCCAGGCCCCAAAATTACAAATTTGGCTAAGTACTTGTCCCCTTATGCACTTTTGTCCTTGTTATTCCCATCATAGATGAACAATCTAAGATATTTTATTATGGGCCTCATTTGGTAAAATTTTGCATAGGTGTTGTCTTCTCCATTCCCCATGTTCCTATCAGTGTGTTAGCAATTATCTAAGAAAATTTCTAAATGTGGGATGTTTTTGGGTGATTTCTCTTTATTTGTAGGTATTTTGGGCTTTTGAGGTTTCCCTTACCTAATTATCATTTCATTTGTCCCCCTAAAAGCTCAATTTTTTTATTAATTCCTTTGTGTGCATCATAGCTTTGGGTCTTCACTTTCTTGAGTACCATTTCCTTAGCACCTCTAATCCTTGAACTTTGACTTCCCCATCCTTGCCTTAAGTTTTATTTTGGTGCTATATTTTTGGAAATATGTTTCCCTAGATGCCTAGTATTTCATCTCCCCAATTCTTGACTCCTAAATCAATATTTTCACTAAGTAAATCAATATTTTCACTAAGTTACTTTATTGAATCCAAATTTGTAGCCTTTCTTCTACCATGGTACATAATATGCCTCACCCTTGATTCTTGATCCCTATTTTATACCAACTCTTTCTCTTCCTCTTCTCAAAATTTATTTCACCCATTACCTACACCTTCCTTTATCCTCATCATAGGCTTATCCCTCCCCTTACTCTGGTACTTGTTATGAGGTATCCTCAACCCTTAATCCTCCTATTTTTAAATTCTTATGCTTTTCACTTTTTTCTTTCACCTATCCCCTACATGTCCTAGAGTGCCATTAATGATCCAATTTGGATCTACAACTACCAAAATATATTTATTTTCACCTATAAATAATTGTTTATTCCAAAGGCATATATTTAAAGAGAATAAAGTAGAAAGAAACCCATGATCTCATTAATGCATTGGCTAGGGTTTCAAGCCCCGATGGTCCTCATACAATCTCTTGGTTGTCATTTGGATAGATTTCATGGGTTATTCCTTGGAAAACACAACAAATCCAAAGATACCATAAATACAAGAATAAATTTTAGTCTATAGGATATTCCTCCATGCCTCATGTGATGATTTGGATGTATTTATAGGCAATTTTAATGTGGTTTCAAGTGTGAATCATGGGGGAAGGATGAATACAATCATGTAAGGATGGATTTTCTCATGTCATCAATTATTTTATCATCTACTCCCACATGCAAACTAGGCACCTAAAATAAATATTCACATATACTAGTTTGTGGGTCATAGTTTTGTGTGCATGGAGATTGATTGGATTTGTGATGGATATCATTATTGTATCTTTTGGTTAGGAGTTTTTCCCACTGAATTTTTCCCACTAAGTTTCTCCTTTCCTCTTTGTAATTGGGTAGCTAAGATGGCCTTGTAGATGGGACCAATTCATGTTGCATGCATTCATCCTTAAATTTTTTGCATATCTCTCTTTCACCTAGCTACACTTAAGGGGGGGTGTTAGTGTAGAATATTCTGCCTAAAATATTCCTCTAGATAAGTTTTCTAGTTGTTAGATTTTTAGGATAATGATTGCTTAGTTGTGCAATCTTGCATGGATTTGCATGCCTATTTTCTAGTTGGCAATTACCATTCTAGATGGCTCATCTCTTGCTATATATATTGTACTCATTCTTAAGCAATTATCAATAAAAAATAGAATGCAATTATTTAAAGTTTATTTTTCTTCTCAATTTTACCAATTGTGTAATTTGTAACTCATATAGTTTTCCTGAAATTCTCACATGGTATCAAAGCGTGGATTCAACAAACCCCTTCTCAATTTATGAGGTTTTTTTCTTCAACAAGGGTTGTAGGCTTCAGATCTAAATCCCCTTTTTTTTTGAAAATTTTAGAGGTGGGTGATTTTAGGTGCATTTTTTGCTCAAAAATAACTTCACCATTAGATTTAGAGTTGTCGAAAAAGTCAGATTTGGCTTTTTTTTTGCCTAATTTGGATTCTTGACACCAGATCTACGAGGGTTTGAAGTGGTTTCTTTTTTTTCCAAATCTGAAGGGTAGCTGCATTTTTGGTGCATTTTGAGCCAAAATGGACATTCCCATCATGCTCAACAAGCCCAAAAACCTTAAGATTTCCTGTCAAATCACCAAAATCTATGTTAGGAGTTTCTAAGGTAATTTTTTTTACTAGAGAAGTCATACAACCTCCCCAACACATGGATCAAGGTAAAAAAAATTTAAAAAAAAATTTCATATTTCTTCACATGAATTTTTTTATTTTAAAAATAAAATTAAAAAATATATATTAAAGATGCAGTTTTTGTTTTAAAATTTATATTGATTTTTTTTTGGGATACAAAGCCATAGGGTGGTAGAGATAAAATGGGCCCACCCACTACTTGATTAGGGCAGCACAATTACCGTTGCTTGGCATATGGAGTAGAGCAGTGACCCATGGGTTACATGGGTGGAGGTGAACCGGCCTCACTTCCCTCATTTTTGCTTTGAAAAACTTTTAAAACTTTTTTCTTTTGAAAAGAAAAAAAAAGTTTTATAAATTTTTAAAACATGTAATTTTTTATATATTTTTAAAATATATATATATTAAGTTTTTTTCTTTAAAAATAAAAACATTTGTTTTGCAATTTATTTTTTTTGCAAAATAAATTCCACATGTATCTAGTTGAAGGAGTTTTTTACCTAGACTTAAAAGTTGGCAAACTTCTAAATTTTGCAGCATTTTTTGCTACATTAGCGGAGTTTTTTTTTGCCAAGCTCAGCCCCTCTTCATTAAGCTTTTCATTTTTGCACCCAATATTCCAAAGGCCATATCTAGGCCATACAGTGGACTTTTTTAGTGCAATTTTTTTTTGAAATGGGGTAAAATTCCGAGCTCTTCACAGTGGTGAAAGTGGTTTCTAGTTTGGACTTCTAGTTTTTTCCAAAATTCTATTTTCTCAGTGCTATTGTTGTTCAATTTTCCTTTTGGAGACTTCGATGGGTCATAGCTTCTGCATCCGAACTCCTTTTTGGGTGTCATTCTTTTTTAAAGTGCGTGTTTTTTCATGTACTTCATCATGGTGCTACCAGTTTCCTCTTTTTTGTTAGACAATTATATTTTCAGCATGTAGTCCTTTTTCGGACATTATGGGCTCCCATTGTATGAACTTTTCATTATGTAAACACACTAAAATAAATTGCCTATGTATTTCACATGATTATTAGGATATTGCACACCACTTTGTGCCTTATTATACTCGCACTATGCAATAAAGTGCCATTGGGGGGTTAAATGTTTTTCCTTTGTTTACAATCATGCCTTTGCCAAGTGAGTGTCCCTTCCACGACAACAACCTCATGCATGTGTGACTTTTTTTTTCACACCCTTTATATGTGTTGGTACTTTCATGTTTGCATGTTCAAATGTTCCTGATTCTTCTTTATGCACTTCTTTTGGCAATCAGTTTCAATGTACCTATCACGCCTCTCCCTTTTTAGCATTATGGGGGAGTTTCTACTATTGGTGATAATGCTTCCTTGGTTACACGTTGGAGTGAGCTATGTATACACTATTTGTTCCTATGTACTAGGTGGATGCAATGACTAGTTACCCATGCATTTTGATGAGATGGAGCATTTACCATATGGATGCTCTTGCATTCCTATTTTTGGAGGAAACCTTCCATTTTCACATGATCAATACTTCAGAATTTTGGTACCTTTTCCATTTGTATCTTTGATTTCCAGGTGTTTTCCTTTTTTTTTCATCTGATTCAAGTAGTGTCGATGGGGGCACTCATACAAATTCTTGTCTTCTTGATCCTGATCATCACCTATTTCAGCAGACGTTCTTGTTTTGACATTACAATAGTCATTCTTTGACAACATTTATAGCTTCTTCATGCTTCAGTGGTGTTCTCTTGTTCATCCTTTGTTGCTATCTTTTGGGAAAACTTTATTTTGGAGGCTTCTTTAGTCCTTCACTTGGATTTCATCTCTTTTTGGAGTATATTTTTTCCCATGAGTTTTCTTCTATTTCTTTGTATTATAGATATCTTCTATTTGTACATGGGTACCTTACATGGCCTTGTTCGCCAGGACCCATCATACATTTTATTTTAAATTTTTTTAGCTACTCCCTAAGTTCATCTTAAGGGGGGGTGTTAGAGTTATCATGTATTAGAGAATAATTAATTACTTTAATTAATTATTATTCTAATTCTCATGCACTTAAGCTAAACTTAGGTTTTCTTTATTAGTTAACTCAATGCTTTATTTATGTTAACTACAAAACTAATATTAGATCAATTCAACTCATCACATATGATTTTGACACTTGTCATGATTTAATCCCTTTATCATTAGGGTTGCTCTTATAAAGCATCCATTATATCTTGTAATTATACAATCCTATAAGTATTTTATTGTTGATGAATATTGCATATAATGTTTGCAAATCTCTTGCATGAAAGGTGTATTTGTTTGTTGTTTGATCCCGTGGCTTGTGGCTTTGTGCTTGTTTCACAATTCTAAAAAATTATAGGGCATGAAATGTTGAAGGTCTGAGTTTTAATTAATGAACTTGTCTTGTATAACATTGGAAGGGTTTTGAGATGTGCATATTCTATAATGGTATATCTCCATGGTGGTTTTTAATGATTCAGAGGAATGTATATTTGTAACTGTGCATTTTCACTCACTACAATTGTTGGCACAATTCTAATAAAGGTCTAATGTAAGTGTGATATAATCTAGTGCATTACAAATGATTTTTAATGGTTATTATTATATTGTAGATGTTTCATTATATTCCTAAGATGGATTATTATGTATGTCTATTGTGTGTGATATAATATATGGTTTTCATATGAATATAAATTAGATTTTGTTGATGCTTTACAAGATGTATTTTTTTTCTCTTTGCTTCACATGACTCTATTGAAAAATGGAGTAGGCACTAGTCACATTGGTGAATGGTCAATAATTCCATTATTTTAATCTCCGCCATCCCTATCAGTAGTAGGAGTAGAGTAGACTACCTATTGTTTATAATTTGGTGTTTCAAACTAGTGAACAAATGTCAAGAAAACCCCAAACTATTAAATCATAAGAGAATCATTTGAAATGGATACACCTTGTTAGTAAGTATAGAACATCAAATAAAATCATCTTAAGGTATTATAATACTACTTGCATCCTTAGGTGCATGTGCAATGTGTTATCAACAATATACAAGGTCTTATGTAGCTAATTTTTCTTTGACCTAGTGACAATAATTGGGGTCAAGTGTACATTGGTCTATTGATCATTGTTTTAATGTTACATGTTAGTTAATTTAGAAACCTATTAAGGACACCTTTGGGAATATACATCCCTATTTAAGTTGATCTCAAAGTGTGAGAGAAACCAACCACTCTCACTATTAAAATTTAACTAACCATCCACATAATATAGATGAACCCTTATTTTTCCTTCTTAATGACATATCCCTAGCCTTGAAGGTAAGAGATATATAGGATTATGAAGGTGTGATTTGGGATATAAAAATATCATTGTTGTTGGGGAGAGATATTGTTGGAATAAGTTGGTGGGATAGCAACTCAAAGAAGACATTTTTAGGTTGAAACAAATTTATAGAATTTGTTGGTGAGCTAAACCTAGAATCAATCTATTACCTTAAAGGCCAAGTGTGTTTCAATAATTTATTATTTTAGAGAGGTAGTGACTCTTCTATCTATAAGAATGAGTTTTTTATTATTGTACCTTGTTAATGTGTACAATAATTGTTTATGGAAGGTACACATGATTTTCCTCCTATATTTTGAGGTGTGTTAATTTATAATACCTCAATTTTCTACCCTACATGGTAGCATATGATCAGTTACATCTGGTTGTTATATATTTAATACTCCCTTGGGAATTCCTTAAAATGTTTCATATGCTTCTAGCCCTGGGAACTACTTTGATCCAACTACCCATGATTATAATGGTGATGCCTCTTTAGGCTATCTATAAAACCCTACATCTTAGAAAAATCCATGTCCATATTTATATGCATGCATGTATGCAAGAAATAAAACGATCAATGTATTTCTAAATGAGAAAAGAATGTGAAAAGTGGATCAAAAAATTGCAATCTGATATCAATTCTATTGATACAAAAAATCGAGTTTCTCTATCCCCTATCATTTCACTACATCCCATTAACAAACAAATAGACTTCTCTCGGGTTGATTATGGAGTCAAACCATGGTAGCTAAGGTCTACAATTAGATTCCTACACTTGATGGGTATGATATTCATGAAGGGATGCACATGTCAAGGTATTTTTAGAATTTATGGAGATGTTTTAGTTTGAATATAAAGACATGTGGATGATAATTTTTTTAGGTCTCTATATGGAAAGAAATAAAAATGGTATGAAATTTTTGAAATCATTACTTTTCTTCTTGATGAATCCCTGTGATTACATTTGAAAATAAATTTACACTTAATTTTCACCCTACTATCCTTGTCCAACAATTAACAAACATCAAATGGAAAGAACAAGATTCAAGCATGGATTTCAATCACACATTTATTATTAACCTTTCTAAGATCTCAAGTGCTTTCAAACCTAACACACCTGCCAACATTGACATATTTTTTGAAGGTCATGAGGCTAGTTTGAGTTTATTGCAAGAATAATTTAAATTGATAAATATTTAGTAGGCATATGTATGCCTTTATTCCATTGAAAATGTGAGGGATGATCTTACATAAAAAAATATCCTCACAAGTGTTATTGACAAGTAGCAAGTTGTCAAGAGTAACAAAAATAAAATGGATGCAAAATACAATGTAAGTATGTACCATGAAATGATTAGTGTGTGTAGACATCTAGAAGAATGTTTTAATGTAAATTGTATGATAGAAACACATATGATGAATATAGAGTTTGCACTTTCCTTCACCTAGATAGGCCATTTGTCAATAATTACAATGGTGAAATCAATGATGACCTTTAGTTTGAAAATGAGGTAAATGACCCTGATATTTAATGCAACTAGACAAAGAGGAAGTGGTGTATACTAATGAGAAATCAAATGGATTAGATTTTGAATATAATGGTATAGGGTGTACACATTTTTTTTTATGTAGAGGAACAATAGCTAGTTTCTTGTTTGATTTATTTCCCTCTTTTATCTTGGATTATGATGTTGAAGATACTAATGTTTACTTGCATAAAGATGACTTATATTTGGCTAAACTTGATGATAAATAGTTGAAACAACTATTAGTATGGTAAATTATTTTCAACATGAAGACCTTTCCCATCAATACTGTGAAAATTGTGATCATGTGGATGCATATGAGATTCTATTTGTTTGGTGCAAGACCTAGATTATCTTCCTCATGTAGAGTGTTCTTCAATTGGCTCACAAGAAAATGATGTTGTAGACTGATCAAAAGAAGAAAATGTGTCATAGGTCTATTTTTAGTAGCATACATGACAACAAGTTTCCAAATAAATCTTGAAATAGACATACAATTTGAAGAACTTGGTTCTTCACCCAAGGTGTCTCATGACAATGATATTTTTGCTAATTGTAGTGTAGAAAAATATATCCCTTTACATTTTCACACTTGCTTGAGCCCTCCCTACTAAAATTGGGCTTCTTCATGCCTTATTTGGTCCTACTTTGCATCCATAAGCCATATTTAATCCATCTTTCTGAGGATAATCCCAACACTTAACTAATGACCAATCAAAATTCATGATTTTGGGTTGTGTGTTCTAGATTTAGTGATCTAGGACTCATATGCCACCTTGGGTGTATGGGTACCACCTAAGTCTTGAGGCCCGATCCTGAATATGGCATAGGACTTAGCATTTCTTCAAATTTGTGTCCCAATATTAGGCTACCTAGACTCATATGCCCCAACTGGCGTATGAGTCCTGCCTTAGCTTGGACCTATTTTGAATTCAATTCTTGGTAGGATTTTATTCTCCTAGATCTGATGTTGGCTTATAGTGTTGTAATTTAAAGAAATTTGGCATAAACAAGTATAAATACAAAGTTATTTCACATATTTTCTCCTAAGTAATCTTTATGAGCAAGTGTGATCTAAGAATTCAAGCATTCTAACATTCAAGAGAATTCAAGAGCTGATTATCAAGAATTTTAGAGCTACATTCAAGATTCAAGCATCATGTCAAAGTCATCATGCATCATGTGTTTTTTTGAGCTAACATTTGTGATACATTAGGGTTTTCATGATTCAAGCAAGTATTCAAGATCAAGATTCTTATAAACAATCAAGAGTCAAGATCTACATTCATGTTAGCCATTTCACATAAGATTGCAACCTTCATATCAAGGGTTTGGTGAGTTGCAAAATTACATATTGTTCATTCATCATTCCTTCATTCTATTTGAATTCATTTCAAGGCTGAATTACCAAACTGGGGTTTGACCAAGGAAAACCCCTATCCACTAAAAAAACAACATTTTTCTCCCTTTACATGTGTGATTGTAGATCTAGGTGTTTTGAGTTTGAAGATCCTTTGAAGACAAAGTTGGAAGATTGAAGAAATTTTTCATCTTCATATAAACTCACGTACAACTTGCAATTCAGACTTTCAGACTCAGAGATTAGATAGGAGAGAAGCTACAAAAGATCATCAAAGGATTATAGAGTTTTAGACAAACCCTAATACCAGGACTAAATTTCTACCTTGGGAGTATGAGTCCCATTATACCACTTTTCAATCATGTTTTGTAGATCCTTGTTTACCAATTGTAGATTCTAAATTCAACCCAAAACCGTAAACTAGGACTAAATCACCCAATCTAGTGTATGAGTCCCAATTCACATAAAAAATCATAATTTTGGGATTGCAGACCTTGTTTCAAGCATCTCTAGTCTTCTAGGTGCCCCTTTGTTCATTCTCAATTTATTATCCTAATTATAAGTTTCATATTCTAGGTCATATAGTTAGAATTGCATATTACATTCATCTCTTTCTTTCTAAGAACTTGCTTAGTGGTGAACCCCCTTGTTAATCACACCCAAGGAGACCTTGTAGCAATCTCTTTTCCTAATTGAACCATTGGATTGAGATCTCTAGGGTTTCCTTGAATGAACTATTATGAAATAGGAAAGAAGGTGGGATCCCATCACTCTCGTCCTTTTCACCCCCTATTTCCTTCATTTCATTTTGGTGAACCTAACCTTTGAACCCATTATTTTTTATTTGGAGTGCATTGTAGTCCTATATCTAGATTACATTGACTTTGCATTAGATCTTTCATTAGTTAAATTTCATTTAGGGATTCTAAATCTTGCATTAGTGAAAGTACATATAGGTTGCATCTTGCATTATTAAATTTCATTTAAAATCTATCATTGCAAATAGTCAAGTCAACATACAAGTTATAAACCTTAACATTCACTTAGAATTTGTTGAATTTAGTTTCAAAACCCTAATCTAGGACTCATTCACACACCTGGGCGATTTAATCTCAATACAAGTTGTTTTACTTGCTTTATAGGAATTTTGTGTTGACTTTTACTCACTGTTTGAACCTTCTAAAAACCCTAACTAGGACTCATTCACCCCTTTGGGTGATTTAGTCCCATATCAAGCCTAAATTCACATTTTACAGTATTAGAAACTTCATTTTTGTGCCTCTATTTGTTGTTATTAGATTACTATTTTAGTTTATTGATTTTTTGTTTCATTCATTTCATTAGATCTAGCTTAAATTACTTTCATTTCAAGTACATGTTCCAATTGTGGATAGAATTAGATTACTACACTTTTGCTTCATTTCTATCATTATTTCATAGTTTCATAAGATTAGATTACATTTGGCATTCATTAGAAAACAAAAACAAAAAACCAAAAACATCCAAAGAAACAAACAAAAAATGGTTAACCTTGGAGAAAGCATATCATTCAAATCCTTCAATAGTGATGACTTTGACATGTTAGATGAAGCCCTTGATGAATTCATCTCCCCTATATCATCCACTAAAGCTTTGATACAAGAGGATGCAAGCATCGACAATCATGGCACTCATAATTGTTCTTCTCCCGATACCTCTCCTATTAGTGACGAAGGTATTTTGGTGAAAGAGGATACAATCATTGAGAATCACAAAATTCTTGTTTGTCCTTCTCCTCCTCCCCCTTGGGAATATATTATGAAAGAAGAAGATGAGATCATTGCCACTACTTTACCTAGTCTCCATTCATCTCCCAAAACCTCCCCTACTTGTGAGAATGCTTTAGTGAAAAAAGGATACAATCGTGAATGATCATGAAAAACACATTTGTGTGGAGGATATGTTGATATTAAGAGATCCAATGATTAAGAGCTATGAAAATCCTACATCTCCTACTTGGGAAGACATTATAGGACATGGGGATGTAATTGTAGGTATCCATGACAATCAAATTTTTCCTTCTCCTAATATTTCTTCTAGATACAAAGAAGATTTTTTGGTGTTAGAAGATACACTTATTGACAGTTATGAGAATCCAGTTTCTCCCTTTGCTAATACCCCTACCATTTGGAAGACCTATTTGAACAAAAAATTCCAATCATTAGTAAGCACGAAAATCATAGTTATTCTTCTCTTGATGTCTCCCTTATTTTTGATGAAGCTACTTCACAAAATCTAACCATGGAATGTGATGAACCTCTTGTTTGTCACTTTCCTAAAAGCTCTCCTACTAGGGTAGATGTTATGACACAATAGAATGAGACCTTAGAGAAAATAGATAAAATTATGGACAACAATCAAATTTTTCACTCTCCTAATATCTCTCCTATTGGTGAAGAATATATTGTGGTGTTAGATGATCCAATTGATGAGAATCATGAGAATCTTAGGGAAAAAATTATTGAACAAGAGAATGCCATCATTGATAAGCAAGAAAATCCAACCATTGATAAATACTTTACTTGTGATGAAGTTATTTTAGAAGAACCAACCTTTGAATGTCAGGAACATCTAATTTTTAGCTCTCTTAAAAGCTCTCCTACTAGGGAAGGTATCATTGTGTAAGAAAATGACAACATTGACACATTTCTTTCAAACAATAATAATATGTATTCCTTAGATGAAGATGAAGTGAAATTAAACTCCTCTTCACTAAGAGATCATGAAAATAAGGATAAGTCTTTTGATGTTATTCACATTAGATATCACTTGATACCAACCACACATGCAAAACCCATACAAGAAAAATAAAAAGAAAAGCATATTGAAGAAGTCACAAAGTTATTGAAAGATGCTTGGGAAACCTTTGATTTCATACCTACATTCATGGGAGAATACAAGATCATAAAAAAGAATCTAAAAAGGGAAAATAAAAAGTGGTAATGTCAATACAAATTTCAAAAGCATCCAATTCAACCACTTTAGAAGAAAAGACAACATACATGACAAACTCTAATGAAGTTGATTACGAAAAACCACTGAATCTAAAATAGGTGAAAAAGCTTTATGGAAGAGGTTATGAGCTTATGAAACAACTTGGGTATAGTGGAAATGTATGTGGTGCTAGATAACAAGGTATCCATGTCCCTATAGAGCCTAAAATGCAAGAAACAACTAATGGTCTTAGTTATTGTCCCTTGAAATAAATAATCAATCCTTTAATCAATGTCAACACTCTTACGAAAGATTCTTGCAAGACAACTTTAACTTTGTTTCATCCTAAACTGACAGATATCTCATTAGATTTCCATCAAGTTGATACTTTGTTTATTCATCATAATCAATAACAATAGTTGTTGCTCCTTGCCATGTAATAGTTGTAGGATCATAACATACTCACTATTGCATATTTTACACTCATTGCAAATAATTTCATTTTTGCAAGGAGCGACATATCATAATCCATTCTCAACTCACCCTTGTCCTACACTAAGTGGGGTCAAGGGGTTAGGTAGCCTTGTCCTCATATGACACTTGCAGTTGTCTCTTTTGGCTAGTTGACCACCTTCCATGTATATATAAGAGCAAGATTGGGATGCGGACAACCTACTATAGGTTGACTTGCATGTGCCTTACTAGTCTTGTCTTTATTTTTCTTTTTCATGTTATGTGTGTGATTGCATGTGTGTAATGTGATCCCTCATGTTGTTTTGTTTGATGTAAACCTCTCTCTTTGTGACATTCCTCTATTTGTATCTATATTCTTCTATATGTCGTAAATCCTTTATCTTTTCTTTATCTTGTGTTTTCCTTTTGGGGATAAGGCGTTGAGACATTTAGGTCTCTTCCATGTTGACCCAAAAGATTTTCTTTCTTTTAACTCTCTTTGTGTCATTCTTCCTATTCCATGAGTATTTGGGGAATGATGACAGTTTTGAGCTCTCTAATAACATTGTAGCAAAGACATATTGACCTAAAATCCATGGATCCCTTATGTGATTTTTGGGATTTCATTTTGGGGGCAACCCATTTTTATGACATAGCTTTATTTGGAAACATATAACTTGGAACAGGGCTTTCCAAATAAGCTCCCATGTACTCTTTATTGTTAGCATTTATCATTTGCTACTTTAAAGTAATTGCTCACAACATGGTGTTTAGAAATTTATTTAAAGTGGGGGCATACATTGGCATTAGTTTTTTTGCATTTCTCATGTTTCATTGTGTATTATTCTTACTTCATGTGATGTGTCTTTCTCTTTGTGGTGACATTGGGTGTGATGTCCTCAAAAGCATGATCTCTCTTAGCATATTGTATTACTCTTAGTGGCTTGATGTGACACACTGCATCCCCTAAGTTGTGAATCTTCTATTCTTTGATTGGTCCTCTTTTGGAGATATTACACATGATGTTTGTAATGTCCCCTTTTTCATGAGCATTGGAGTTCAGAGGTATTAGCCTATTCTTGATACCCGTAGGCTAATGGGGCTTGATCAAAGGGTTGTTTGGCAAATACCCAGTTGATGGGTTGGCTCATTTTGTGACTTCATGAAGGTTTTCCTAGTATCATCATGGATATTTCTATTTATGGAAACCTTTATTTTATATTATAATGTTATATTGCACTTTTGGAGTTGGTTAATATTTTATATTATTATAAAGTGCAATAATAAAATAATAAAATATTATTATAATATTCCTTCTAGAAGGTGACTTGGGAAAGTTCTAGAAGGAGGCCGACCTATTGAGGAAAAAGTATAAATTAACATCATGGGCCTCATTCTCGTCATCTAGATTTGATGTTGTTGTTGATGTTTGGTAATTCATCTTGTGGAACCTAGGGTTTCTATAGTTGTCTTAGGCCATTCAGAACAAAAACTCTCAATTGGTGAGCAATTTTGAGGGTGTGAAATATCACTTGAATTATTGTAGTTGGGAGGAAGTTATACTCAGATTTCATATCACCCCTCAACTTCACTCATGGAGGCATTATCTTGCACCAATTTCATTCCTTGATTGAGGTACTTCATTTTTGGGGAGTCCATTGATGATTGCTGAGGCTTGGAATTCAAGTCCTTAGTTGTTATAATTAATCATACATAGTGGCCAGCTTGTGAGGTACCATGATTTTGATCATAGGCACTTCATCTTGGAATGATTTCATCTAGGAGTGGAGGAACTTCATGTTATAGGTCTAGGGGATATTTTTGGAGGCTTTGTCGGCAACCAAGAGGCTACATATTATTTTATATCTTCCATTACATCATAAACATGGGCAAAAACATAGGTGGTTTGATTTGGGTTCATGAGGTCTTCATCTTTTGAGATAATGCTTGTTTCATCATTGGAGACTCAAGGCGACTTCAAGCTACAAGTTCCTTGAATATCTCATGCTATTTACATGTCATATAGATGCATTTTATAGAGATGTTGTAGCTTTTTATTTTGGTATCAAACTTGATTATAAAATCAATATTGTCATTGCAATTGTTCATCATTTCATCCTTGTAATTCATGTTGTTATAATAAAAAAAATTATCTTTGAAGTTGCATTGTAAATCACAAATACCAGCTACTGCTATAGGTAGAAATTGTAATTAGACTTTGGCATTTTTAGTTAGGTCATGTTGTAAGCCAAGAGTCTTGGCATTTCCATGATAACTTGTGTAGGTGATTGCATTTCAATGAGGCATCATCTTTGGGAAGTCTTACATGGTTCTAATGTTCATTTGAATGTTATATGAAGATGTACGCAAACTATTTGACATAATTTTAATGGTTGTAGATGTTATTATCAACATATAGGTTGCATACCAATTTTTTGTTAAAAATACTAGTTGGCTAGAGGTGGATATTTCACATGTGGAAATCATATATGAGCATTGTAAATGATGAAATTAAGTCATTGATGCATCTAGGATATTGTTTATGGATTATAGTTTTGATTTCCAAGCATTCAGAGTACTTTGATATCATCTTTGAGCATTTATATCAAACAAATAACTCAGACCAGCAAGCTAGAAGTTTGCATATGAAGTGTTTCAAATAATTCCAAAGGTAGCAAAAGAGGATTTTTTGAGTCATCTTGAGCTAGCCTCATTACAGTGGTATCATAGTGGTTTCCTACCATCTTGTTGGGAGTTGATCATGGCTACTTCAAGTACTCAAAAGTAGTGGGACAAAATTATGAATAAGCTTTTGAAAGAGTTTGTAGAAATAAGTAAATTGCTTAGAGACCCTGCAATTAGAGGTAGTTTATCTCGGTATATGACTTCTAAGAAGTCTACATCACCAAACAAAAGGAAGGATGAACAAGAGGTCTCTACAAGTGAGGTATCTAGAAACCTCTATAGTGAGTTTTCAGTAGTTGATGACCAACATACAGCGGATCCTATGGAGAATAAAATTCAGACCTGCATAGAGGAAGGAATTGGGAACAAGACAATTCAAAAGGATTTCAAGTTTGAATAAGAGAAAGTGGTGTTTGAAGACAAACCAATTGCTTTGGAGTAGCTACATGAAGATATGGTTTCTAGTGATACTTCAATAGGTGAGTTTAGCATTGCTTCTTCCTATCATGATATTAGTTGAATGAATGATGTTCATTCACATGAAATTTTATTGGAGGCCCAAGATATCAAGGAGGAGGATACTTTACTTAGTAGAGAAGCCACTAGTGTTTTGTCTTCACATGATGAAGGAGGCATTTTACAATGGCATGATGTCATTACAAATTTATTTGAGGACAACAACATTGTGCATAATTCTCATGAAGAAGAAGCTTGGGATTATGAGCAAGAAAATGATATGATAACATCTTTTAATGGAAGTGCTACATTCATTAGTGGACATGAAGATATCAAGTATAAGAGGACCAATTTTGTGTATTTTGGCATTGAAGAGATTAAAAGCTCTGAAATTTTGAATGAAGAGTGGTTGAAGAAAGCTAAGGAGGCTAGGATAGTGGCTGAAAATGTGAGACAAGACCTTCAAGAATTGAAGGACAAAGTCAATCTCATCAACATGGCAAGGCAAAAAAGGATAGATCACATTAGAAGACTCCTCATTCAAATGAAGGATGAATCTGAAAAATAGAGTTAGTACTAATATTGGTGATGAGGATGTGGCTTCTTCATGTTGTGCAGAGGTTGATCATTCTTTTGAGGAGGATGATGATGTTAGTGATGTCACTCTTAGTGGATCAGCCACTCAAGAGTTGTCCTTGGAGGGTAATGAAGGTATCCACAACCCATCTTTGGATTTGTTACCTATGTCTTATGATAGGGAAGCTATCTACTTGTTGATTGGGGAATTAATCTTCTTAGATTCTTCATTGATCAATGGTTGTCCTATTTGGGGTTCCATTGCACATCCATATTTGGCATTGTTTACATCAACTATTGAGTGGACTCAGCAGTTCTAGTTGGTTGTGTTAGTGCTGGTGTCACAGGAGATGTTTAGTAATGAAAGGGATATTATGCAGTGCTTCACTTGGGATCTAGGTGGAGAAGAGTTGTACTTGTTGCTGAGATTGCTTAGGGACAAGCAATTTTAGGGAGGGTGGACTATAATGTCCCCTTTTTCATGAGCGTTGGAGTTCAAAGGTATTAGCCTATTCCTGATCCTCGTAGGCTAATGGGGCTTGATCAGAGGGTCATTTGGCAGATACCTAGTTGATGGGTTGGCTCATTCTGTGACTTCATAAATATTTTCCTAGTATCATCATGGATATTTCTATTCATGGAAACCTTTATTTTATATTACAATGTTATATTACACTTTTGGAGTTGGTTAATATTTTATATCAAACTATAAAGTGCAATAATAAAATAATAAAATAATATTATAATATTTCTTCTAGAAGGTTTCTTAGGAGAGTTCTAAAAGGAGGCCGACCTATTGAGGAAAAAGTATAAATTAACATCATGGGCTTCATTCTCATCATCCAGATTTGATGTTGTTGTTAATGTTTGGCAATTCATCTTGTGGAGCCTAGGGTTTTTGCAGTTGTCTTTGGCCATTAAGAATGAAAACTCTCAATTGGTGAGAAATTTTGAGGGTGTGAAATATCACTTGAATTATTGCAGCTGGGAGGAAGTTACTTCAAACTTTCTATTTGAGCTTCATTGTAAAAAACTTAGGGGCCTTTGGCCAAGTTTTTGTACAGTTTGATTTGGAGCATTGTTGGAGGCAATTTTGGTGTTGGAGTCTCCATCCATTTGGCATTTAGGAGGTCGAATTGCATTGTGCATACTCAGGTTTTTATATTCGTCATACTCATATTTCATATCACCCCTCAACTTCACTCATGGAGGCATTATCTTGCACCAATTTCATTCCTTGATTGAAGCACTTCATTTGTGGGGAGTCCATATATGATTGTCGAGGATTGGAATTCAATTCCTCGGCTGTTATAATTTATCAGACATGGCGACTAGCTTGTGAGGTACCACGATTTTGCTCATAGGCACTTCATCTTGGAATGATTTCAACTAGGAGTGGAGGAACTTCATATTAGAGGTCTAGGTGATATTGTTGGAGGCTTTGTTGGCAACCAAGAGGCTGCATATTATTTTATATCTACCATTGCATCAAAAATAGGGGCAACAACATAGGTGGTTCGATTTGGGTTCATGATGTCTTCATCTTTTGAGATAATGCTTGTTTCATCATTGGAGACTCAAGGCGACTTCAAGCTACAAGTTCCTTGAAGATTTCATGCTATTTACATGTCATATAGATACATTTTATAGAGTTGTTGTAGATGTTTATTTTTGTATTAGACTTGATTATAAAATCAATATTGTCATTGCATTTGTTCATCATTTCTTCCTTGTAATTCATGTTGTTATAATCAACATCTTTTTATCTTTGAAGTTACATTGTAAATCACAAATACAAGCTACTGTTGTAGGTAGACATTGTAATCAGACTTTGGAATTTTTGGTTGGGTCATGTTGTAAGCCAAGAGTATTGGCATTTCCATGATAACTTGTGTAGGTGATTGCATTTCAATGAGACATCATCTTTGGGAAGTCTTACATGGTTGTAATGTTCATTTGAATGTTATATGAAGATGTATGCCAAATATTTGACATAATGCCAATGGTTTTAGATGTTATTATCAGCATATAGGTTGCATACCAACTGTTTGTTAAAATTACTAGTTGGTTGTAGGTGGATATTTCACATGTAGAAATCATATATGAGCATTGTAAATGATGAAATTAAGTCATTGATGCATCTAGGATATATTTTATGCATTGTAGTTTTGATTTCCAAGAATTTAGAGTACTTTGATATCATCTTCAAGCATTTATATCAAACTAATAACTCAGACCAACAAGATGGAAGTTTACATATGAAGTGTTTGACATCATTCCAAAGGCAGCAAAAGAGGAGTTTCTGAGTCAGCTTGAATTAGGCTCATTACAATGGTATCATAGCGGTTTCCTGCCATCTTGTTGGGAATTTATCATGGCTACTTCAAGTACTTAGAAGTAGTGGGACAAAAGTATGAATAAGCTTTTGAAAGAGTTTGTAGAAATAAGTAAATTGCTTAGAGACCCTATAACCAGAGGCAGTTTATCTCGGTATATGACTTCTAAGAAGTTTACATCACCAAACAAAAGGAAAGATGAACAAGAGCTATCTACAAGTGAGGTATCTAGAAACCTCTATAGTGAGTTTGCAACAGTTGATGACCAGCATACAACTGATCCTATGGAGAATAGAAATTAGACCTACATAGAGGAAGGAATTGGGCACAAGACACTTCAAAAGGATTTCAAGTTTGAAGAAGAGAAAGTGGTGTTTGAAGACAAACCAGTTGCTTTGGATAAGCTACATGAAGATAAGGTTTCTTGTGATACTTCAATAGGTGAGTTTAGCATTGCTTCTTCCTATCATGATTGTAGTTCAATGAATGATGTTCATTCACATGAAATTTTATTGGACGCCCAAGATATCAAGGAGGATGATCCTTTACTTAGTGGAGCAGCCACTAGTGTTTTGTCTTCACATGATGAAGGAGGCATTTTACAATGGCATGATCTCATTACGGATTTATTTGAGGACAACAAAATTGTGCATAATTCTCATGAAGAAGCTTGGGATCATGAGCAAGCAAATGATATGATAACATCTTTTGATGACAGTCCTACATTCATTAGTGGACATGAAGATATCAAGTATAAGAGGACCAATTTTCTGTATTTTGGCATTGAAGAGATTAAAAGGTATGAAATGCTAAATGAAGAGTGGTTGAAGAAGGCCAAGGAGACTAGGATAGTGGCTGAAAATGCAAGACAACACCTTCAAGAAGTGAAGGACAAAGTCAATGTCATCAACATGGCAAGGCAAAAAAGGATAGATCACATTAGAAGACTCCTCATTCAAATGAAGGATGAATCTGAAAATTCCCTTAGTACAAATATTGGTGATGAGGATGTGGCTTCTTTATGTTGTGCGGAGGTTGATCATTCTTTTGAGGAGGATGATGATTTTAGTGATGACACTCTTAGTGGATCAGCCACTCAAGAGTTGTCCTTGGAGGGTAATGAAGGTATCCACAACCCATCTTTGGATTTTTTACCTATGTCTTATGATAGGGTGGCTATCTACTTGTTGATTGGTGAATTAATCTTCTTATATTCTTCATTGATCAATGGCTATCCTATTTGGGGTTCCATTGCACATCCATATTTGGCATTATTTACATCAGCTATTGAGTGGACTCAGTAGTTCCAGTTGGTTGTGTTAGTGTTGGTGTCACAGGAGATGTTTAGTAATGAAAGGGACATTATGCAGTGCTTCACTTGGGATCCAGGTGGAGAAGAGTTGTACTTGTTGTTGAGATTGCTTGGGGACAAGAAATTTCAAGGAAGGTGGACTGTAATGTCCCCTTTTTCATGATTGTTGGAGTTCAGAGGTATTAGCCTATTCTTGATACTCATAGGCTAATGGGGCTTGATCAAAGGGTTGTTTGGTAGATACCTAGTTGATGGGTTGGCTCATTTCATGACCTCATGAAGGTTTTCCTAGTATCATCATGGATATTTCTATTTTTTGAAACCTTTATTTTATATTATAATGTTATATTACACTTTTGGAGTTGGTTAATATTTTATATTATTATAAAGTGCAATAATAAAATAATATTATAATATTCCTTCTAGAAGGTGACTTGGGAAAGTTCTAGAAGGAGGCCGGCCTATTGAGGAAAAAGTAAAAATTAACATCATGGGCCTTGAAGAGCTTACTTCCCCAAAGTTTTATCAAGCTGATGAACATCTTCCAATCCATTTTAAACTCCAAAGATATCCTTGATATCACCCTTGAGATGTTTCTTTTTGATGGACATATAGATGTTCTTCATCCAAAACAAGAGTCTCCCACTCTTGATATTCCCACACAAGAGCAAGCAATAGTCAAGATTCTTGATTCTTAAATAGTAGTTGTGATCATCAACATCTTCTGAAGTGGTATCAACAAATAAAGATATCATGGAATTAGAGAAAACAGTTAATATTCCTAAATAGTTGGAACCCATAGCAATATCATGTGTTCACAAATAAGTCATACTCAGTGGCCATTTATCAAAGGATACATTATCAAGGCAAAGGATTAGGTCTTGTTAATAACATATTGAAATCCGTAGAATCAAAGCATGTCAGTAATACCTCCACCACGTCGGGGGTAGTTTTGTCTAAAGTACAAACACCAACATAGTGGGCACAAGGAATCCTTATGATGGAATTGTTGTCAATACTACAACTAGCCATATCATGAATCAACATCCACACATCTTTCCATTCATAAATTGGGACCAACACAAAAAAAAAGATTCCTATCAAAGAAAGGAGAATGTCACCAAAGAAAAAGGAGTAATAATGCTAAAAGGATAGAGTAGATATAAATGGATACCAAAGCATAACAAATAAAATCATCACTATCACACTCCATTAGTCAAAGAAACTATGGGGAAAAATCAAAAGGGGAAATGTATCCATCAAAGACGTCCACAAGTACAAAAGCAAGCTTCTCAAGCAATGTACAAAGTATATCAAGCAGTTGGTCTTAATTCCACTCAAAGCTCCATAACCACCCATTATTGTTCATCTTCCCAAGTTTGGAGAGTCAAATATTCCAAGATGTCGACCAATCCATCTCATATCCCTTCATGCATGTCACCATCCACACCATCATTCGTGATATCCAATTCTCGCATTGACTATGTGTTGGCAACTATGCTTCATCATAAGGATTCTGAAGGCACTCTATCATGATGTGCACATATAGATGAGGTTAATTTTGGTATCAACAAGGCAGATCAGAGTTCTCAAAAGTTGCATTCAAGTGCTCGTATCTTAGCAAAGCAACTTCTTCAAGTAGGATATCATTGGAACATTATGACAGTGGCCTCTACATTAGTACCACTAGGTGGTTCAACATGAGGATAAAATTTTCATAAAAATAAAAAAAATCAAGAAAATAGTAAAAAACATAAAAATCATCCTTTAGTGAAAACCACTATAGTGGCACTTTGGGCACATGTACTATGATGAAAACCTAGAAAATAGGCATCATGAGTAGAATTGAACATCTATATGATCCTTTTTAGATGGAAGTATCTCATCCCCATCATGATAAATCTAATATATCCTCCATCCATCCAATTCATCTTTATCTAGATCTTCTTGTTTATCTTGATCTTGACAAAGGTTTAGCGTATAGTTCAACTCTACTCATGGAAAGCTCTTGAAAATCTCTTTACCACGTTGTCTCATGAAGTCCCATAGCCCATATCTAGCATGATAAAACTTTGTTAAACCTTTTACATATACATTACCTATCTTGGCTTGTCCATTGAACTATGAAACATTGCTATCTACACTAGGGATAGGTTCATGCACTCACTAGTAGAATTTGGAAAATAAATGACTATGTGACTAAACCTTTTAGTCACAACAACTAAAAAATGACTAAATTCTACTCATTTTTTGCAACACAACTATAAATGACAAAATAAATGACTAATTTGATCATTGGGTAAAATCACAGCTATAAATGACTAAGTTTTTGCATCAAACTTTATTTTTTAGAGAAAATATTCCTAGCCATCAATTTAGGCTTTAGCCGACACTTATATATATATGTATACACCTAAAAATGGTCACATCTCAATAGTCTGGTAATTAATTAAATATTTTAAATATTTAATTAAATCTCTGAATTCAATCTGCGTATAAATAAATCTAAATAATTTATTTATATTGTTCATTCTTTCATTTTGATTAAATAAATAAGTTTATTTAATCACTTTTCTTATCCATTTATTAATTAATTAAATAAACATTATGATTTATTTATATTAATTATCATATGATCTTGGCTTGAATATTTTATTCAAATAAAGATTAAATATTCTTCTCTTCTAAAATCCTCTAAATTCCATTCACAATTAAATATTCCAAATATTTGATTAATTCTTCTAAATTCTATTCACAATTAAATATTCCAAACATTTAATTGAGTTTTCTATAGTCCTAAAATCAAATATCAAACTCACATAAAATTAAATAAATTTATTTATTTAATTTGGATTATTTACAACAATCGTGAAATAACTTCAAAATAGAAAATCAAACAAATTTCTCTGTTTCTGAGCAAAGTTGTTCATGTGGATTGAAGAAAAACCTCCATTCTTCTCTCCAACCTCCCAACATCTTCCATCTTCCTCTCAACCTCTCCATCTCTCACCATTCAAAATTACCAAACAATCTCATAGCCATTGATCTTTGCTAGCCAGGCTCTTTCCTGCAAAAATCTATAAAAGGGACTACCGGGTCTTTGAAAAAAAAGGGAAGCTTGCATACAGGAAAACTATAGTTAATCAGCCTTCCAACATCCATAGCCTCTAGAATCATAGCATAGCATATCTTAGCATATTAGCAATCCATATCATGGCCTATCATCCTCATATCATAGCTTCAATAGTATTCATAATCCACAGCCCCTGTGCATATCCACAAACCAATATTTCACTCCACCAGCATATAGGATAGAGAAGTATTCTTCCTTTGCATACTCGTTCTGCAGGTTGCCATTCTAAGAAGCTTTGCTTATACAATCTGAGAGCAGTAGCTTCAAGCAAATCACTGGAGATAGTCGAGGACAATGGAACGATTCTGAAGAAGCTCTGTTTGATTTCTTTGATTTCATTTTATTTAGCTTTCTTTAGTTTAATGTTGCATTGGTGTGTTTTTGTTATCTTATTTTGATACTAACATTTCCCACACACATTTTTGGCGCCCACCGTGGGGCTCTTGCCTCAATTTTAACATCTTTTCATAGATTTTTCCGGCAAGTTACGGCTGGAAGAGCGTATTAACGCATTAAACACGCTTCAGTGCAGATCACACCCAGTTTAGCGCTCTTTTACTCTGTTTTAGCACTCTTTAACTCTATTACAGTGCCCTTTAAGGATTTTATAGCACCCTTTAAAGATTCTTCAGCGCCCTTTAAGGATTCTACAGCACCCTTTAAAGATTCTTTAGCGCTCTTTAAAGATTCTTTAGTGCCCTTTAAAGATTCCACAGTGCCCTTTACTGATTCTGTAGCACTCTTTATTGTTTTCATAGAGCATTTCTGTTTTAGCACTCTTGATGTCTGTTTTAGTGGATAGAATTTGTAAGTCTGCAATTTGTAACTTAAGTAGGATTTTACTGGATCCGACGCGACTACAGCCAGTAAGATATTTTTAAAAAAATGAACCAATCCTAGGATAGTCACTTAATTGGAATGAATCAATCCTAGGATAGTCACTTAATTCAAAAATCAAGCAATCCTAGGGTAGTCACCTCATTTTCTATTTTGGACTAAAAAGAACTCCATGTCTTTGTGAAGCAATAACTTCACCTAGCATAGAAAACTGTTTATTTGGGCTTAAAATTGAACTCTTGCTTGCTATGATTAAACAGTGATAGGCCTATGCTCTCCCCTTAACTGGGTGATCAAAATGCCAGACTCATCTATTCTATTTCATGAAATTTTAAGCTTTGTTAAAACCTTTTAGAAGGCCTTCCGTAGTGGGAAAAAGTACTCACCCTACGGGAATGACCTAAGTGGGAACAACTAAAGCAGAGTTTTCCAACCCAATTTAATCAAATGCGGATGGTTGATGAAAATCCCATTCGATGGTAGTGTGCAAGATAACCATCCCCAAAGCCTTTGTTCTAAAGGTTGGGAGGTCTCCTGAGGGAGTTTATTATTGCCGCACCGAACATAAACCCTTACTATGAACTTAGTGTAGTATCCAGCCGAAGTTAGTTTCTGAACATCATAATAATCACAGTGCAAGGGAGGGAAGAATCTACCCCCAAGATACTCACCATATAACTGCCAAGGACCATTTGCTCAGGGGATCTAGTATCCACTTCCGTCACTCTGAGTAAGTGCCTGGAAAAGACAAAAACACGGGCACCCCTTCAGGGGTGACACGGCTGTGTGAGTCGACGCAGTTCTAAGATGTGGGTTGTTGATTATTATGGTGACCTACCTAAGTACTAAGAGTGAGTCTGCTTGAACTACTGTCATGTTAATGTTTAGTATAGGACTTAAAAACAACTATTCTACAACTTGCTTGATGTGTTTTCAAAACATTAATTCAGTAAAGATCATCCAAAACTCATAATTATATTGATTACTCTCATGTTAAGAGATTGGAAATCCACAACCTTTGTTAAGAAATCCATTCTCAAATGAATCAAAAAGCCAAAGAAACCACTTAGCTACAAGAAACTATTGAAGAAAAGATGATTTTTGTACCAAAGTCGAAAGGTTTTACTTAAACATAGAACCTTTATCCATCGATATCATGTCTGTGTTAGAGGTTTCACTGATGATTATGTTGTAGAACCGTTATACTCATGAGCTTTCTTTCAAAGAAGAGCCCTTTCTCAAAGGAACAACCACAGTCAGCGTATTTGTTCTTCTTATATTCCCCAACCTGCAATTGAATATTCTACTCATCCGAATCAATTTATGCAATAGAGAACTCAATCACATTAGGCATTTCTCACAAATCCATCTTTTTATGAAGCTACGAACAAACTTCATAAAGTGCAAAATCATTTTTTCTTGATCTTTTGCTTAAATTCCCACCAACAGGATTTTCATCATTTCAATTAGGGAAAACATGAGCTAAAGACTAGAAATCTTTTAAGTCATAGAATCTTCATTCTATCCTAACTTTCATATCCATCAAAAAATTGCACTATTTCATTCTTTTGATTAAAAGCTAGTAGAATTTGGGGCAAAGCTTATGCCTGTTGTCACGAGATCTCGAAAGCACATAGAAAAAGATGAAAGAGAAAGTACCACAAGAAAAATGGGTGATAATAGTGAGAAAGAAGAGAATCCATTTCATACTGAAGAGTTAACAAAAGAAAAGCTTCAAGAAGTAGAGCAGGATCCCCAATTCCATACTCTTATGGAAAGGATTTTAGAACGAAACAAAGAAAGATATTTTCTTTCATTAGCTAATCAAGGAGCTAAGTTACCTTCCGATTTTGATATAGAAGGGATTAAAGAGAATCCTGAAACTCCTCCTAATGATTTTAGTGCCCTTACTCAACAAATAAAAGAATTACAAGGGAAAATAAAGGAAATAATGCAAGGGGGTGCAACAAAGAAGTATGTTTTGGATGACATATCTCCCTATCCATTTGATAGGAGTCTTCAAATGATCCCTTTTCCAAAACATTGTGAAATCCCTAAATTTGATAGGTACAATGGGAAAACTGACCCCATTGAACATGTGAGGGATTTCTGAAACATGAGTCTAGAATTTGCTTATGAAGATACCTACTTAATGCGATTGTTTCCACGAAGTTTGGGTGGACAATCCATGGAGTGGATTTCCAAGATCACTCCCCCCATCAAAACCTTTGAGGAGTTAATAAATCATTTTATATCACAATACGCCTACAACATCCAACACCAGATAACCATGCTTGATCTTTGTAAAGTGAAACAAAAAGTAGGGGAATCTTTCACTACGTTTTTGCAAAGATGGAGAAGATTGTTTGCATGATATTCCCATCCTATTCCTGAAAAGGAAAAGATGGATATCTTCATAAATAGCCTAGATCAAGAATTAAGCTACAGGCTTAATCTTCATTGTCCTCATAATTTTGAAAAATTGATTGAAAACGCAATCACCATTGAAGGGGCCTTGGTCAAAAGAGGAGTGATAAAACTTGATAATCCAAGTTCATCCAACCATAACAAAAATGATAAAACAATGATAAGTCAATGATGGTTTAGTGGATGCAAACAATCTACGAACAATATCATCTATCTTCAACCTATCAAGTGCTTCACGAAACAACCAACAAGGAAATACCAACCAACAAGGAAACAACAATCATCAAGGACAAAACTCCAACCAAGAAAGCATGACCAATCAAAATACCAAAGATAATCATGGTAATTTCAATAACAATCTTGGCAATACCCAAACATCAAATCCATCCAGACCTCCATTCTTTTCAAATCGATGAAATTTTACCACTTTGGGTCAATCTCTTGAGTCTGCTCTCAAGGAGCTTCTCGATAATAAGGTTATCACCTTACCACCACAAAGAGATTATGAGCCACGAGTCAAACCACCATCATGGAATGACTCGTATTATTGCAATTATAATCGATGTAAAGGTCATAGAACAAATAACTGTCAAGCCTTGTGAAATCTAGTACAAGAGTTAATTGACAATGGCACCATCACAATTGAAGGACATCATACCAATGATGATCATCAAGCATTCAAAGATCCTTTACCAAACTATCAAAAGGGGGAAACATTAGATGTACCAAAGTGAAAAGTATAAATAATGTTGAAGACAACATAAGCCGCCACATCTATGCAGATGATCAACGGGTTAATGTTATCAAAATCAAGGAAAAAAAAGAATATCAATAGGTTAATGTGACTACGAGAGGACAAGAATTTTTTTTTTTAAAAGGAAGTTCATCTAAGGCAGCTATTCCTCCTCCAAGTCATTATAATCTAGTTGATCAATTGAGAAAAACATCAGCTCAAATCTCCATCCTTGAACTTCTCAAAATATCTCCCGTACACAAGAATATTTTAGAAGAAGCTCTTGTAAACACAACCGTCAACACTGATCTAGATATAAACAAATTTCAAGCCATGGTGGGACATTTTTCTTCCCCCTCTTGTCTTTCATTCTCCGAAAAAGATGATGCCTCCATGACACATCTGCATAATTCATTGCTTTATCTTGAAGTCATGATCCATAAACACTGAATCAGATGTGTCTTGATAGATGGAGGAGCCGGTTTAAACATTTGTACCTTAAAGCTAATACATGCCTTAGGAATATCGGAAAATTCCATTGATCCACGAAGAAAAATAACTATCAAGGCATATGATGATGAAGAAAGAGATTCTAAAGGACTAATAATGCTACCTATCAGAGTGGGACCTGTTGTGAAAAATACCTTTTGTCAGGTTCTAGATCGTGATCTTTCCTATAACATACTTTTGGGTCATCCATGGATTCATGATATGTAGGTGGTACCATCAATGTACCATCAATGCCTCAATTTTCCCTATGATGGACAAGAAATAACTATACAAGCTGACTACAATAGCACCCAAACTTGTTCAAATCTTCAAGCAACTCAAGACGCCTTTGTGTTGCACAATAGGGAGGCTCTTACTGCCTCTTCTTCCAATTTACAAGGCCAATTGCAAGAATTGACAAAGAATCTTAACACCAAGCTACATTTAAAAGATAAAGGAGTAGACGAATATTTGCTATCCCTTTCTAGCTTACCTCCTTCTCTGAGGTCATATGGTCAGCCAACCCTATCAAATCAAAAGATCGCAATAGCCTCTACATCTCAAGCTTCAGTGCCAATCACAAAGTTTGATGGACAATTCATTAAAGCTAACACCACCGAGGAAGAAGCCGAAGATAGGGACATACTAAGCTGGCTATACAAAGATGAAGATGAATCTGTCCTACACATCAAGTTACCTACTGAACAATATGGTAAAGGGTATACTATCATGCAAAGAATGGGCTATGAAGGAAATGGTCCTATAGGAAAAAGAAAAGAAGGAATCATTGAGCCAATTCAACCTATTTCAATACATCCAAAGGATAAAATAGGACTTGGATATGGTAAGGATATAGAAGAGTCAACTTCACAGCAAGTACAACAAACTCATGAAGGAGAATCAATTTCTGATAAACCCCATGAAGATGTCACTCTACAAAAAATTTATGGATCAGTTTTCCAATTGCAGAATGGTTCAGACACTGATTCTAATGAATATGAATGGGACTCCATCTATAACGATGAATTTTGGAGAGACAAACAAGTTGATACCATACACAAATATGCACTCGTTCTCATACAAGGAGAAAGCTCGAGAACACAATCACTTGAATTTAAACCACGATATGACAATGACTCAAGTGAGGATGATTCAGATTTTAACGAGATTGATAATCGACAGGAGAATACCATCATAGACCTTGTCCATCATGAAAATGACAACCATATCATGACTTTAACAGCTCAAGACCTTACTCAACCTAGTGATCCCATACCTTTAGTCTATCCGGAACTTATTGATTGGGACAACGATGCACCTATTCATATCCCTACATTCCATGATGATGAGGATATTGTAAATTTCCTTTGTTCATCTAATCAAGAAAACAAGTGTTCCATCAAAGAATCTCATGCTCAAGATTTTGATAGGGAGGGTGTCAAGTCTCTTAGCTGCAAAATAAATGAAATAAAAGATGGATCTATTAGTGAAAACCGAAAAACAACAGTGGTAGATCAAAACAAGAGAAAAATAAAGAGAAAATCTGACGGTGAAAACCTTTTTGAGGCATTGAAGGATGAGAAACTTGACACTCTTCCCAAACATTATCAAGAAAGATCTTCTATTTTGATTGAGCCAATAGAATCAATCAACATAGGTACAACAGAGCAACCAAAAATATTGCAACTTGTAGCATCATTAACAGTAGAAGAAGTACTAAAATTCACAGAGTTCTTGAAGGAGAATCAAATCAACTTTGCTTGGTCATATGCTGATATGCCAGGGTTAGATCCTAATCTGATAATGCATCATCTATCTATAAACACAGGGGAAAAACCTGTGAAGCAAAAACTCAAAAAAATGCATCCACATGTTGCATTATTTGTTAAAGAAGAGTTAAAGAAGCTTTTAGATGTTGGATTCATTCGGTCTATTGTCTATGTAGAATGGATCTCCAATATCGTACCTGTTTCAAAGCCAGATGGAAGGAATAGAATTTGTACAGATTTTAGAGATTTGAACAAAGCATGTCCCAAAGATGACTTCCCTTTGCCAAACATAGATATGATTGTTGATTTAACTACTGGCCATGCAATGTATTCATTAATGGATGGATTTTCAGGATACAACCAGATAAAGATTGCACCAGAGGATCAAGATAAAACAGCATTCACATGCCCTTGGGGTACATATTGCTGGAACGTAATTCCATTTGGGTTAAAGAATGCAGGAGCTACATAACAACGGGAAATGACAACAATTTTTCATGATATGATGCATACATTCATGGAAGATTATGTAGATGATCTCCTTGCCAAATCCAACACAAGAGAAGGACATCTAGAAATCTTGTCAAAGATCTTTATCAGAATGGAGAAGTTCAATGTTCGATTCAATCCAAAGAAATGTGTCTTCGGCGTTAAATCTGGAAAACTCCTGGGATACATTGTTTCAGAAAAGGGCATAGAGGTTGATCCAGAAAAAGTACAAGCTATAATGGACATGCCGCCACCACGAAATATCAGTCAGCTTCGATCACTGCAAGGATGACTACAATCCATCAAGAGGTTTATAGCTCAACTGGCAGACAAAAGCTTACCATTTACACATCTATTGCATAAAAATGTCCCATTCAAATGGGAGGAAAAGTGTGAAGCAACATTTAATCAGATCAAGCAATATCTCATGAATCCACTAGTCCTAATTCCACCAATTCCGGGAAAGCCACTCATACTATATATTTCAGCAACAGAAGTATCTTTGGGAGCATTACTAGCACATGAGGATTCTACAGGCAAAGAAAGAGCCATATACTATATCAGCAGAACTTTAACAAGTCATGAACTAAACTACACCTTCATTGAAAAAGCTTGCCTAGCAGTAGTGTTTTCTTCTCAAAAGTAGCGCCACTATATGTTGGCTCATATAGTTAAGCTGATAACAAAAATTGATCCACTAAAATACCTCTTAACCAAAGCTACCTTAATAGGAAGACTTGCAAAATGGGTAATTGATCTTAAGTGAGTTTGACATTCACTATGTAGATCGAAGAGCTATAAAAGGACAGGTCATTGCAGATCAGTTGGCCGAAGCATCTTTACAAGAAGAAAACCCAATGCACATTGAATTTCTTGATGCAGACGTCTTCACAGCAACAATTAAGAAATTATGGACATTGTACTTTGATGGATCTTACACGCAAAATGGTTCAGAGGTAGGGATTCTTTTTGTCACACTTGAAGGACATACCATTCTAAAATCATATAAGTTGATGTTTCCCTGCACAAATAACATAGCTAAATATGAAGCATTGCTCACAGGAATGAAGATAGAATTGGACTGGCAGATTACAGAGTTGCAAGTCTACAGTGATTCACAACTTGTCATTAATCAAATCAATGATGATTATCAGACTAAAGATGATAAGCTGCTACCTTACAAGAACATGGTGGATGATTTTAAAAAGTATTTTGTGGCAATCAAGTTTTCACAAATCCCAAGGATTGATAATAAAGCTACAGATGCAATGGCTACAATTGCTTCCTTGTTACAATTATCAAAAAATAAAAAATGGTATGAATTCTTGGTGGAACAATTGTTTTCTCCCACCTATGATAATCCTGAGACCCAGGTCATATGCCATTTAACCAGTTATGATTCACCATTATATGGAAAGATTTATACCTATCTAAAAAATAACATCTTACCTCCAGACTTATCCCGAAACCAAAAAAGGAATTTCATATGCCAATCATCCCGCTATACCTTGATCGCTGATATCCTTTACCAACGTGGTCTTGATGGTACTCTCCCTCGATGTCTTGAACGTGACGAATCTAAAAAATCCTTACAAGAGGTTCATGGTGGTATTTGTGGAACTCATTCAAGCGGTTTAACCTTAGCCAAAAAACTTGTTAGAATGGGATATTATTGGCCTACCATGGAGAGAGAATCTTTTACTTTTGTCAAGAAGTGTTCTAAATGCCAGATACATGGGAATCTTATTCATGCACCTGCACAAGAACTACAGCCTTTCACTCTGACATGGCCTTTTTCTCAGTGGGGACTAGATCTTGTTGGAAAAATTCATCCTTCATCATCAAATGGGCATAAATTCATCATCACGGCTACATAGTATTTTACAAAATGTATGGAATTTGTTCCTTTGACGACCGTGACCGGTAAGAAAATTTCTTCATTTATCTTGAATTACATCATCTGTCGATATGGAATTCCTAATTCTATCATCACTGATAATGGGAGGCCTTTCAAGAATCAGGATGTTGATGAACTTTGTGAAAGATTTCACATCCAACATAGGTTCTCTACACCTTACTATCCATAAGGAAATGGTCAAGCAGAAGCTTAAAAAAAAACAATCTTGAAGATCTTGAAGAAGATGGTAAATGATGTCGGTCGTGATTGGCATGTCCAGTTAAATCCAGCTTTGTGGGCATACAGAACCAGCATTCACACACTAATAGGAGCTACCCCATATTCCTTGGTATATGGAGCAGAAGCGATCTTACCATTGGAAGTTGAAATACCTTTGCTTAGGGTTTCACTCAAAGGATTGATAAATGATGAAGACTACCGAGTATCTTGTCTGCAAGAGCTGGAACTGTTAGATGAAAGACATCAACATGCAGCTGATCATTTGAAGGGTTACCAACAAGTTATGTCCCGTAGCTACAATCATAGAGTTAAACCATAAACATTTCAAGTAGGTGACTTAGTCTTGAAAGAAAATATATGCAATCAACAAGATAGAGAAAAGAAAGGAAAATTTGAACCAAATTGGCTTGGTCCAGTTTTCATCATTGTAGCATACGGTTCTGGAGCATATCAGTTATCTATGTCAGAAGGGGACCTATTTGAAGAACTGATCAACAACATTCATTTGAAGAAGTTCTATGTCTGAATCAACAAAATCAGAAAAAGTCCTTAAAAAATACATAAAAATCAAAAAAAATCATGAAAAAATACATAAAAATCAGAAAAAGTCCTGAGAAAATACATAAAAATTAGAAAAAGTCCTGAAGAAATCTATAAAAACAAAAAAAAGTGCATTAAAAAAACAAGTGGTGAAAACCTGGCAAATAGGCGCTACTTGTGATCAAAATGGGCTCCTCTATCTATTAGCTTATGTCTTGCATTCGCTTTACGGTATCATCTATCCATTTCTATCATCTGTACATATCTATCATATCCATATCATGCAATGAGAATCCCTGTGTTTCATCATGGATTTATGAAATTTGTACATATCCATAATATTTAGGTTGTGTTTACACTGGGGGCAGAAACACAGACTAAACAAGAGAGGGGCAACAAGCTTTTAGAATATCACAAACGGACAAATGATAGTTTGACAAAACGCAACATACATTGACACATCAAATCAACCACAACACCAAAATGATCACTCAATGCCAATGAAATCAAACAAACATGGTCCAAACAACATTAATCAAAACACAAACATCAATGTTGATAACCAAGTTGGATGATCTTAATCTGAATAATGTTTGGAATACTTTAAGCAAAATTTGAATTGTTGAATGATTTTATATCATATCTATGGAGCAATTCAATGATGTATTGAACTAGAAAAGAAAGGAAGGAGTATGATTTTTCTTTGTCTATTGTTTGTGAGTGAATCATTAGTACTATGCAAATTGGTTGCGAGACATGCTTTACTAAGTATCATTGATGACATTTCAGAATTTGCATGGGAAACAGGTTAACTCTTGTCTGTTTATGCAAGCAATACTCAAGTCATCTCAGTTCAATTATACCTAGATGCTTGTATTATCTTGCTATATCAAAATTCATGAAAGCAATACTCAGGTCATCACTAGTGCTAACATACCCTTTGATGCTTGTATTATCTTTCAACATTTCAATGCTCTATGATGACACAAAAAGCACAAATAAGCTCTCAGAATGGTAATACCCTGCATGGTTAGTATAGATTATATTCATTTTAGAATCTGTATTTTGCACTTATAAGAAAGCTGGTAAAGTATCAAATGTTTCATATATTTTGAATAAATGACTGAGTACATTTTGACATTCATCAAAAAAAATACAAAGCATACATCATAATCAAAACATTCATGGGCATTCATAAATTGTACCATCCATCATTTCACGTTCATATTCATAAAAATCATTTATCAATAGATTGCAATCATATCATAACATTGCACTTGCATTTTCATAGCTAAAGAATCATGCATACATATACATCATGAACATTAACATCATGAAACCATCACATAAAACATCATGCATATAGAAAATAGACACATTCATCACATAACAAATCACTGCTGCATATCATATTATCTCAAAAATGAATGTCAAAATATACAAAGATGTCAGCTATGCATGACATAACATCATAAAAAATGGGACCATATCAGTATGTATACAAATGTCTCAACAGAGTATCAATAAGACATATAAGACATCATGCAAAATGCACTACGAAGTGCTATCCTCTAATGCTGCCGGTCTCGGCTGTATCCCACTTGCCCCTAATTCACCTGCCCCTGATCCACCTTGAGGTTAATCTGCATGTCTCGATCACATCTCCATTTGCCTGTACAAGCTACGGAATCAACCTCCATGTCTTTGGGAATCACTCCCGTAACTGCAAGACGCTCAATCTCTCCTATTGCATAGGAAGAATCATCAAGTCAAAGAAAAATCAATATCAAATCATCAAGATAAATCAATCAAATATGAATATCAACTATTTGTTTATCATCATCATGAAAAGAAAATTTATCAAAATCTTGTTTATTTTTAACAACTTTAGAAGCAAACTTATCAACAACCTATTTGTTTTTCATCATCATGGAAAGCAAATTTATCAAAATCCTGTTTGTTTTTAACAACTTTAGAAGCACACTTATCAACAAACTATTTGTTTTTCATCATCATGAAAATAAAATTTATCAAAATCATGTTTGTTTTTAACAACTTTAGAAGCAAACTTATCAACAAACTATTTGTTTTTCATCATCATGAAAAGAAAATTTATCAAAATCCTGTTTGTTTTTAACAACTTTAGAAGCAAACTTATCACCAAACTATTTGTTTTTCATCATCATGAAGAGAAAATTTATCAAAATCCTGTTTGTTTTTAACAACTTTAGAAGCAAACTTATCAACAAACTATTTGTGTTTCATCATCAGGAAAAGCAAATTTATCAAAATCCTATTTGTTTTTAACAACTTTAGAAGCAAACTTATCAACAAACTATTTGTTTTTCATCATCATGAAATTTATTTTTTATCAAAATCCTATTTGTTTTTAACAACTTTAGAAGCAAACTTATCAACAAACTATTTGTTTTTCATCATCATGAAAAGAAAATTTATCAAAATCATGTTTGTTTTTAACAAACTTAGTAACAAACTTATCAGAAAACTATTTGTTTTTCATTAACTTGAAAACAAATTTATCAGCTCCTATTTGTTTTCCAACAACCTTGGGAACAAATTTATCAGGAAAACATCATCAAATCAGGGCAACGCATACACAAACAATCATACTTTTCGAACGATGAATCGACATCTTAAAAATCATAAAAATAAAAAAAATTCCAACAAATCTAAAAATTCAAAAAATTTCACAAAAATCAAAATCTTATCGATTCATCATCTGAGGGGGCATATACATATCAACATTCGACAATCAGCATCTAGGGAAAATTTCAAAATTCTTTGAAGCAATGCGTAAAACACATCACTTCAAAGAGGGGAAAAATGTATACACCTAAAAATGGTCACATCTCAATAGTCTGGTAATTAATTAAATATTTTTAATATTTAATTAAATCTCTAAATTCAATCTATGTATAAATAAATCTAAATAATTTATTTATATTGTTCATTCTTTCATTTCGATTAAATAAATAAGTTTATTTAATCACTTTTCTTATCCATTTCTTAATTAATTAAATAAGCATTATGATTTATTTCTATTAATTATCATATGATCTTGGCTTGAATATTTTATTCAAATAAAGATTAAATATTCTTCTCTTCTAAAATCCTCTAAATTCCATTCACAATTAAATATTCCAAATATTTGATTAATTCTTCTAAAGTTTATTCGCAATTAAATATTCCAAACATTTAATTGAGTCTTTTATAGTCCTAAAATCAAATATCAAACTCACATAAAATTAAATAAATTTATTTATTTAATTTGGATTATCTACAACAACCATGAAATAACTTCAAAATAAAAAATCAAACAAATTTCTCTATTTCTGAGCAAAGTTGTTCCTGTGGGTTGAAGACAAACCTCCATTCTTCTCTCCAACCTCCCAACATCTTCCATCTTCCTCTCAACCTCTCCATCTCTCACCATTCAAAATTACCAAACAATCTCATAGTCATTGATCTTTGCCAGCGAGGCTCTTGCCTACAAAAATCTATAAAAGGGACTGTCGGGTCTTTGAAAAAAAAAATGGAAGCTTGCATACAGGAAAACTATAGTCAATCATCCTTCCAACATCCATAGCCTCTAGAATCATAGCATAGCATAGCTTAGCATATTAACAATCCATATCATGGCCTATCATCCTCATATCATAGCTTCAATAGCATTCATAATCCATAGCCCCTATGCATATCCACAAACCAATATTTCACTCCACCAGCATATAGGATAGAGAAGTATTCTTCCTTTGCATACTCATTCTACAGGTTGCCATTCTGAGAAGCTTTGCTTATACAATCTGAGAGCAGTAGCTTCAAGTAAATCACTGGAGATAGAGGACAATGGAATGATTCTGAAGAAGCTCTGTTTGATTTCTTTGATTTCATTTTATTTAGCTTTCTTTAGTTTAATGTTGCATTGGTGTGTTTTTTTCTATATTTTGATACTAACATTTCCCACACACAATATATATATATATATATATATATATATATATATATATATATATATATATATATATATATATATATATATATATATATATATATATATATATATATATATAGTTGACAAAAATAAATGATATAATTAAGACCACCAGTCTCCTATGGTTTTTAACTACTGCTTAGAAGAAATAGTCTAGGAAAATAGAGGTTGAACAGTTTTGAAGATGGAGATATTGAGAAGTAATTAAAGGGATTTCCTAGTGGAGGATTCTCTTGCCAGCAGTGGTTCAAAGTATGGGTCTAGAATGTGGCCAAATCTATCCTTCTATCAAATAGATCCCCACCTAGAAGTATGTCTTAAGGATTTTAAGCTTTTTGTTGTGGATCATCTTAGAGGTAAGAAAACCATTCTTAACCTTTTTTTAAAGTTGGATGTATACATTATGCCTATTGGATATTTGAAAAATTTGATGTTGGGTATTTTCATGAAGTACTATTTGGCTATTTAAATTTTATGATGATGGTTGTTTTGTTACTAGATATCTGGGTATGTTTAAAACTTGATGCTCGATATTTTTTTATTGGTTGTTTGCGTATTTCAATGTTGGGTTTTCACTTGAAATGGGTATTTTTTTAAAAATGGTACTAGATATTTTTTTGCTATCAAGATTATATTTTTTCTGAGAAACAAATGAGGTCTCAACCTTCTCTATTATTACACAGTTTTCTAAATTTTGATTTTGTTATCATATTTATTGGGAATTTAAAAAATTGATGTTTGGTGAACCCTTTGTTATTGACTATCTTGGTATTTAAAAAAAGGATGTTGGGTGTTTTCTTTATATGGGTATTTAAAAAAAATGGTATTGGGTATTTTTTCATTGTTGAGTTAAAATTATTCTGACAAACAGACAATGTCTCAATCTTTCTAGTATTTCAACCTCACTAATCAGCTAGAGTTATGGTTTATGTTTCTACGAAGGCCTAGGGTTTGTACCCTAGTCATGCTCTTACCAATGCTTCTTTTGGTATTAAAAAACAACCTTAAATCTTGGGTCATAAAATTAACTGTCTTGACAGGGTGTGGTATGATCTTTGATTGTATCCTAGAGCATGTGGGAAGCTTGTGTTTCATCATTAAGGTATGTGAGCTTGATCAGGGAAATGTATCCTATATAGCATGGGTCTTTCTTTAATATTTCCCATAATGGTTATTAGTATATCACATTATTATAGTTTTTGGTAACCGAAGATTGCATTCAAGTATGTAACAAACTTGGTCTGTAGTTTAAGCTATACCCTTTTAAGTAACATTCATAAGGTTTAGAAAAATATTGACCACTCTCTAGAATAGCCTATTAAACATGGGTTATACTTGAATGCACTACATAATTGATATAACACAACCACTCTACATATCAGCCAGAGTTATAGGCTCTTTATTGCAACAAGAGGTAATCGCTCTTGGATCATGCTATCATTACATTCGTAACCTATTAAAATTAAGTGAACCTAAATGTACCCAATGATGATTGAAACCTAATTGTGATGACAATGATTTGTACATGAATTGTGCTCATGTGAGTTCCTCCATTTCTATCACAACATAGCCACATTAAACTTGGGTCACACATGAATGCATCATGTATTTGTTATAGCACAATTGAGCCACATGACCAATAGAGTTATGGATCACATAATTATAGTCACAAGAATTTGATCCTCGGTTGTGCTCTTATGGTGATTCCATTACCGTTACAACATAACCCTTTGGAATTATATTACTCAAATCCTTACATTGCTTATTTTCTCTTTGGATGGATGGAAATTCAATGGCAAGAATTTGTATGCAGGTCATGCTCACATAAGTTCCTTCATCACCATTACACAATAGTACATTGGAATTTCCTTTCTTGAACATTTACTTTGTTTTTTATTATTAGGGTTTCTTAGTGATTATTCCATTTCCACATGGTATATTGATAAAAGAAACCAAGAAAAAAATCATTCTATTTTTAGTTAATCCTGCTAACATACTTTTGGAATAAATTTTTGACTATATTACTTCCAGTGTGAAGAATTTTGTTTTCTACATATAATACATTCATTGAGAGTTGTAGTAGAAAGCTTCTTATGTTGAAACCCATCCTATAAAATTTCTTTAAGCTAAATTTACAAGGCTTCATGGATTTTTTGTGATTTATACAACTTTTTTTTTATAGTAAATGACATTGGATTCTTTCTGAAACTAAAATTATTTATTAATTATGGTTTTATGATGATTAAATGTTTTATTTAGAAGGGCTTAATATGTGGCATTTTTATGTATAGGAAGAATATATGGTGATGCAACATTTGGGTATGGATGGTTCGGGCAAACTGGGATTGCTATCAGTGACATAACCAGATTGGAGAGTACCTTGACCCAGTTTGAAACACTTCTAGGTGTTTTTGCTCGAAAGAAGAACCTGAGTATAGGAATACAAACATCAGTGGACTAAAATATTAGTTTCCACCTAATTACATCTTAGGAGTCAGTCAATTACTCTGGATTCCCACTTGATCACTCTGAATATCTGACATAGAAATTTCCTACTTTCTAAAGATAAATCATAAATATGTTGGTCCAATTTGAGATCCAATTTGAGGTCATCAATATCCGATAGAGAAAGTTCCTACATTCTAAAGATAAAATCATAAATCTGCTTGGTCCAATTTGAGGTCCAATTGTAAGGATTTATCTTTTTAATTATACTTTCTAAGATTTGGCTTGATACAAATTGTTACTTTAGAATTATGGTCATTTCAGGGAAGAGATCTAAAGATGGTTCCTTCAAATGGAGACTACACTTTTCCACTATAGGTTTCGTCTAGAAACACCAAAAGCTCATGTACTATCATACTTAGAGCAAAAGTAGGAGTCATGCAATGATGAGATACTCATTTTTGGAGCTTTGGTTAAGAACTTTAAATGTTTGGCTATGTGCACAGAGAATGTTCATGGGGCAGTGCAAACTTCCTTACAAAGCAATTATCACAACAGAGTTTGAGGTGAATTTCACCTGCTATTTTATGCTGATATGGATATGTTCTAACCTATAGTTAATTGTTGTAGCATAATAGATAGGCTAAATAGTTTTTTATATACCATTGTTTCTAATTCCAAATTACTATACCTTATTCTAGGAGAAAATAACAGGGGGAGTCTATACATAAGACACCATTGTTTCAAATTAAAAATTGTTGGTTATTTCACAATTGTTTGCTTCATTTATTTGATCTAAGATAGCAAGTTGTATAGAATATGCTCTCAAAATCACAGTAAAATCCTTTATTCCAAGAAGACTATTCAAAATCTTCCCATCATAACAATGAACAAAAGCATCAATCATTAACTTGAACTTTGTAAGAGTTTCATCAAACTCTACTTTTCCACTCTCTTTTCCATTCTGAATTTTATTCCCAATTTCATCCATGTATAACTTCCTCAGCCTATAGATCCTGCTATTAGCCATAACTTTACTAGGTGTTGAGGATGGCTTCTATTTTTTACCCAAGAAACAATTGAAAAATTTCGGCCTTACCAGATACAATGTGTTGAAAGCTCTTTGAAGTTATTATGGAAAAGAGTTCTTGAGAGTATAATGCACAATTTTGAATTAACCTTTTTGCATGAATTTCATATCTTTGATTGGCTATTTCGAGCTTGATGACCTTCATCAAGAATGAGTAGACCTAGGATCTATAAAAGTGGTTTTCCAATATTCTTAGCCTCTTTAGGAAGGCTCGCATTTGTCTCACAAGTTAGGTATACAAAAATATTGTAGCCAATAACAAGCACACTTTTTCTTCTATGCCACTCAAGTTTGTGAGACAAATGTGACCCTTCATGAAAAGGCTAAGCATATTGGAAAACTAATTTTAGAGAGCACATGTCTGCTTGTTCTTGATGAAGGTCATCAAGCTTGAAATAGACAATCAAAGATTCAATTCATGCAAAAAGGTTAATTCAAAACTATGCATTATACTCTCAGGAACTCTTTTCCAGAATAACTTCAAAGAGCTTTTCAACACATTGTATCTGGTAAGGCTGAATTTTTCCAATTGTTTCTTGGGTGAAAAATTGAAGCTATCCCCAACACCTAGTAAAGTTATGGCTAACAATAGGATCTACAGGTTGAGGAAGTTCTACATGAATGAAATTGGGAATAAAATTCAGAATGGAAAAGAGAGTGGAAAAGTAGAAATTGATAAAACTCTTGCAAAGTTCAAGTTAATTTATGATGCTTTTGTTCATTGTTATGATGGGAAGATTCTAAAAATTCTTCCCAGAATAAAGGATTTTACTATGATTTTGAGACCATCTTCTATATAGCAAGCCATCTTAGATCAAATAAATGAAGAAAACAATTGTGAAAGAGCCAACAATTTTGAATTTAACAATGGTATATGAACAACTATTTAGCCTATATGTTATGCTACAACAATTAACTACATATTAGAAAATATCCATATCAGCATAAAATAATAGATGCAATTCACCTAAAACTCTATTGCGGTAATTGCTTTGTAAGGAATTTTGCACTCCTCCATGAACATTTTTTGTGCATATCAATATGTTGGTTATTATCTTGATCTCCTTTGTGATCAAAAGAGTAGTGAAGTTCATTGCATAAATCATGACCATTTTGTAGTGCTATGATCTAGTGCTCTTTTACTTCTTACTCACTCAGATGTTCTCAATCACCATGTGCAAATGACTTAGAGGATAGATCTTTGTCACCATTTGATAGTAACTTTCTTTTTTTTTGGACTGTTTGTTATGATTCAATCACTGTTTGACAATTTTTTTCCTTTCTTAGTCCTATAGGACAAAGGACAATTCAAATTTTTCAACTCTCTAAAAATGACATTCCTTTTAGTGATCTCAGTCACCTAATTCAATGTGTTATCTTCTTCATTTCTTAGTGCTAGCAATACCTACATGGTGTTTTCTCAGTCACAATTACAGTGCTCCTTCATTTGAAGATATTATGTTGCTTAGATAGTAATTTTTTAGTGAATTCATATTTTTTATTGCAAACGTCTTATTGCACTTGTAGATTTTTGTTATGCATAATATGTATTCAAGATTCCTTCATATGGAGCTCTTTTGAAGAGGTAGTAGGATAACATTACCAATAAAATAACAATGCTATTGAGGTATGATAGTACATACACTAAGAATGGAAGGTATAATGTTTTGACAGTAAAAGAATCATTTATCTGCTCAAATTTTGACACAAGTTTCCCTAGTACATAAGATAGTGTATAATGTACTCTATTCCATGGTATCCACCTAATTCCATACCACCCAAAGAAGCAATGACTGAGAGTATATGTGTCCTATATTTTATATCCCAAATGTGTCTTTCTAATGGTTTTCCACAATTAGGAAGAAGGTATGTCATAAAAATTTTGTGCCCACCCAAAACTAAGCCTTACAAAGAATGCCTACAACTATGCAAAATACCATAAGCTGCTTCAAAATACACATTGGAATATTTATGATTATATACACAACATATTTTTTGCCATAATTTCAAAATACACATTTATGATAATATTCACACAACAAGAACCTTGAAAGGCCAAAAACCTTGCTCTCATTCTTCCTAGGTCACTCCTCAAGAGATCGTATCAGTATTTGTGGGATCTTTACAATAGCTTATCCACTGATGAGAAGGCTCCCCTCATTTGCTAATGGAATAAATTTTCATATGCTCTGCTTGAATGTGTAATGTGATGTAGCACATTCAATGTCACAAGGAATAGTTTGAGAGAAGAATTTTGAGACTTGGTATCCATAGAATCCAACATTCCAACCAAAGCAACTTAGCTTTAATATGCACCATAGCCAATGTTTTCCCACATGAATGGTGGAATTGAACTAACTTTTTGGGGTCCTTGATTAGAAAACATACACAGACACAAACTGTTGTGGTAGCGAGCAAAGAGAAAAAAAATGGATGATACATGGCTCCATGATAGCCTGTCATCCTTGATGTTCTCTTGGAGGAAAATCTTGCACACTCACCACATTTCCGAGGAAGCTTAAGTACCATTTGTTGAGACAAGTTTGTGTCTGAACCAACTTCCTAAATTGCACTCGCATTCAAGGAAGGTTCTTTCAAAATTGTTATTGCTAACTGAGCACTCATGCTATCTCCCAATTTTCTTCCAACTAACCGGTTATATGAGTGATTATTTATCATTAAGACATAAGCATGTTTGGAAGTGGGTTTTTATCAAATATTGTAGTTGCAATTTCCACTTCAGATCACCAAAGCCTTCACAAAACCTTCTTCACAACCATCGCAACACCACACGGTTGTTGTTGGGCCTTTGTGGTGATGCGGGGAAAGCTCCCCACATCACCACGAATTTTCCCGCATCACCACAAAGGCCCAACAACAACTGTGTGGTGTTATGGTGGTTGTGAAGAAGGTTTTGTGAAGGCTTTGGTGATCCGAAGTGGAACTTGTAACTACAATATTTGATAAAAAACCACTTCCAAATATGCTTTTAATGGATGTTCATATCCTCATCCAAAGCTCCAATTCACACACAGGCATGAAGGATGCTTTCAAAGGTTGAGGAGTTGGGCTTTACACCCACTGGTTGCATTTTGTTAAAATTTTCTAAGGACTTTTCAGAAAAAACCCATTTTGAACATATCCTTCAATCACGACATTCCATGATATCACATTTCTTTGAGGCAGTTTTTGAAACAGTTCACTTGCCTTGTTTATGCTTCCAAATTTTCATGTATGTCTAGCAAGGCACTTGTAACTACAACATATGACAAAAAAATCCCTGCTATTATGCTATGATGAATGTCCCTTCGTTATTATTGCATATTTGATGTAGTGCACATTATTATAGTGCAAGCCTATTTTTTAGATTGTTTCATTTAGTGTCACCAATATTCTCCACAAGAACATTTTCCATGTTTAAAATGATGGAAATGGTTCACATCTCTCCAAACAATTTCTATTGCAATAATCTTGGAGATGAATTTAGATGCAGTGTGAAATTTAGAACATACTCGAAGGTTCTTAACAAATCTAATAGTTGTACCAAGGTCCATGTTTAAAAAACCAAGTACAATTGCTAACTTTTCACAATGGTGGCAAATAAATGATTCTTTTTTCTTCTATTCCACAACATTAAGTAAAAGTCTTGAATCTAGAAATACCCTTCTACCTTCATTTTCCAAGCCAATTTCTCCAATTTTACATAGCTCTCCCATGTTTGTGGATGTGATCTATTTCCTACAATTTTTTTAATTTATTTATCTTTCTGCTATGTTTGGACTTACTTTTGTAAACTTGCAATATACAATGCACTTTAATTCTTTATGAATTGAGGCTAATAGTAATTTTGTTGGTTGTATTGAGGCACAACTTCATTCATGGTAGAAAAGGTAGTACCATGTTGCTCATATCAGATGACACATTACAAATAAAGGAGGAAATATTCTAGGGTTATGGTTGTCTGCATTGAAGGAGAGAGCTTCAAATATGGGACACAATCAACACTCTCCTTCTTGGATTCTACATTTTACAGCTTGCTCCAAGAAGATTTCCCACATTGTAGAAGTTTTAAGAGATGAAAGGGGAATGTGCTCACATTGAAGGGCTCCAAGCATGTGTTTCCATCATTGTTAATTTTTTTGGAGAAGTTTATTTCTTGTCATTTATGTGCATTGTAACTCAGATTTTCAATATTGTGACTGAAAATAAAACTTGTAATACTCTATTTCTAAGCATTTTTCAAGCAAGATATATATTTCAAACTTGTACAAGTTGTAAGAACACCTTTCTTTTAATAAATCTCAACAATTTTTCCTTCTCAATGGTTGTCTTCTTGTGTGCAATTGATGATTGATATGTATTTATGTATTCTATGTTTAAATCCTCAAAATCGGTCAATTAAAATGACTAAATATACTACTAATTGATGTCAATTAATAATTAAATTGACTAAATATATGACGAGTGAAATAAAATGACTAAATATACTACCAAATTGATCAAAATGATGATTAAAATTAATGACTAAATACAATACCAATAGACATAAATCATTGAATAAAAATGACTAAATAAGTGAGCATATTACAACAATCAATGACTAAATCAATGACTAAATATATCAGTTCAAATAAAAAATGACTAAATAAGTGACTAGATTACAACAATCAATGACTAAATATACTACCAAATCGATCAATCAAAACAACCAATAAATGACTAAAACTAGTTTAGTCATCAATCTGGTCGCATTATAAATGACTAGTAATAAACTACTAATGGCCACATGATCATGTTCATTCATTTATATGTAGTTTTTAGTATTTTTTTAATCATATATTGTTGTTTCTATAATAGCGACTCTTGTTTTCAAATAACTCTTGATCCATGTGTAGTATCTCATAATGTGACATCGACATCGTGATCTAGGAATCATTTATCTCAAAATTATCAAAATACAAAAAACACTCACAAAATAAAAAAAATCCAAAAACATCAAAATCTTGTATAGCCAAGAATCCTAAAACATTCGAAAAGTTGTAAAGTTAAAATCCAAAACATCCAAATCAAATCAAAATCCCTAAACAAGTCAAAAAGTCAAAACATCAAAAACATGGTTGTCAAAATACGTTGTCTCTAAGCTTGAACGTAAGCAAGTCCATCATCGATGCACCCTTGAGACACAATAGGTTAGTCCTTTAGGTGTCAGCCACAATAAACTAACAATCCATCAATGTTCATATCTCATCAATAAATGGTTACTAGTTGAAATCAATTGAAATACATCACCTCTACATGTATAACGTAGGAAAGGCCATCACTGATGAGCCCTCGAGGTTGTAGGTTAGTTTCCCTTTAGGTCTTGGTCTAAACTCTTAGAAAACACAAAAAAATTGAAAAATTTGAAAACTCAAAAACATTTGAGAACATTAAAAAATCCTAAACATTCACATACAACCAAAAAGACCAAAAATAGCCTCAAAACATTGAAAAAATGTCAAAAACATTGAAATATTCCAAAAAAATTCAAAACCACCCATCCCATTTTTCTTTCACCTGCAATAAACTTTGATCCATAATAAATCGATCTTCATCATCAACCTTTGGTAAAACAAACAGAAACAGGTACAACAATAACTAGAAAGAAAACCTTAAATGTGAAAAAAGAAAACTCTCGATCATTGTCAAACATGTCAATCAAACCTTATATCGATGGCCTTTCAAACAACCTATCAAAATAGCCAGCATCCACTAACATGTTCTAGGATACATCTTTCCTAGAATGGGAATTATCATTGGCAATCATTTTGGATACTTATCCTTAAAACAAAACACATCCTTTGGTAAGAGATATAAATGCCATTGATTGTTTGTTCATTTTGATCTTTCCTTATGATTTATCTTATTGACCCATTACAAGGACCTCTCAATGATGTCTATCAAAGTGATTTAGAGAGAAAGGAATGGGGCATTGATCATGATCTTTCATTTGTTGTGCTTTTTGGATGTTTTTGTAATATAACCTTAGCAAATACTTACTTTGTTGTGTGTAGGGAGGTTGTTTTGAATAGATTATTGACTATTGCATATGCTTCGTTCCAAAATATTCTAAACTCCATCACACTAGATACAAAGCTATCTTGGTTATCAATACCTTAATGCATCATGTCTATTTGTTATATCAAAAATAGGAATGAAATGATGAAGTATCCCAATTCCTGAAATAAGCAAATCATCAAGCTCATCATTGTATCTAATAAATTCTTGAAGAATCATAGACTTGTTGGACTTCTGAATCAATATCAAAAATTAGGGTTAATCAATATCCATCTCATTCTTCTATCCATCCTATGCTTCTCATTCTTTTATCTCTACTAACATTTATATCCAAGTATTGAATCTGTGTGATATATATCAAAATATACATGAGGTTACCCATGGAAAATGATTGTCTATACATCATAAAATATTTCTACATGAAATATATGATCTTTCTAAAGAAGAATCTTTATGTCCTCTCTGAGCTAAACTAATCCTAAATATTTTTCACAATCTCGACCTAAAAATTAAAAAAAATTGCTCGATCTCTCAAGGGGGCAGCATACCAGCATGATTCTTTCCATTGGGGCAAGAGTGGGGCATCCGAAAGATTAATATTTTTAAAAAATATTTGATCTGAGCGGCAGTGTTGGTCCAAAAAGTGTCAGTTTGAACCAATGTAATAGGTACCTCACTTCAAAAAGGGGAAAAACGTAGACACTTAAAATTGTCCTGATCAATATTGCACATCTGAATTTGATTACTAACACCATTTTGTCTTGAATCACCCCTTTTCAATAGTTTAATTAAATAATCTTCATTAATTAATTAAATCTATCATTTTTGTCTATTAATCTAATAATCAATTTTATTAGGTTAATTCACCCCCTTTAACACTAACTTTCATCTTGTTTAATTGATAATGTGAAATATTTAAATTGAACCCCTTAAGCCTTCTCATTTGATTAAATAATTCTAATTAGTTAATTAAATGTCATTATCTCTAGGATTTAATTAAATAAGTTAATTATTTAATTAAAATCCCTAATTTCCTCCATCTTGTACAATTAAGTAATTTCTTAATTTACTTAATTGGTTAATTTCTCACCCTCCCACTTGCAAGGGAATATTCCTATAGAATATTCCTCCATTTGCACTCCTCCAAAATGGAAATATCTTCTAACAACTTCCTAATTTTAGGAAGTGTGCTTCTTTGAATCAATGAGAGCCACTGATCAAATCATTGATCCTTGTCAACTTGCATTCTAATCCCTTGATGGGAATCCTTGATCCATGCCTTCTCCTCTCATTGCTTCTCATCCATTGATTGATCAAATCAATCCTGACCATTGATTCAACCATTTCTCCTATAAATACTCCTCATTTCTATGAGAAATGGATCCACTTCCATTTAGAGCAACTAGACTATACTAAATTTTAGAGCCATCTCTATTAGCATTTTAGCATTTAGCATCATTCTAGCTCAGCTTTCGCATCCATTTTAGCTAATCTTTCATCTATTTTAGCTTAGCTTTATATCAATTTTAGCTTACATTTCATCCATTTTCATTAATATTCATTATTGGAATGAATTTAAAATCTTGTTTCAACTAAGGGGTTGGGAAAGGGATGACATTCCGCATCAATGTAGCACCAATCCCTAATGCGATGAGGTTTGAGTCATTAGAATAGGTTTCCATTATGCATTCTTGTTTGTTTATGTTTAATGGATTCTTTATTTGATGTTTTCAAGTATTTCATTGGGAGTTTGGATTAACTAACTAAATCTTGGTTTATTTAGTATGGATCTAGTAGGTTTATCTTAGGTTATGATCATGCTCACTTATGGTATACCAAAAATCACTAAAAATTATGGTGGATTTGGTGAAATTCATTAGAATTTGGTGAAATTCATTAGAATTTGGTGAAATTCATTAGAATTTGGTGAAATTCATTAGAATTTGGTGAAATTCATTAGAATTTGGTGAAATTCATTAGAATTTGATGAAAGAGGGATTCTCAAAAACCCTATTTTCACAAAAATAAACACTCAAATACCCTCAGAATAGATTCAAATCTTGAACACAATCTCATGAAATTACTTTAAAGTTGGCAAAAAAAAGTATTCTATGGAATATGATGAAGAATATGTTGGTTATTTGTTTAGAACCAAACTTAATCTTACCATTTACCTATGAATTTTCCAAAATCTAATGATAAGTAAAGGAAAGCTTGCTAGGATAGACCTCTACTCTTCAGGCTCTGTGAAACACAAGAGGGTGATCCTGGAAATGTCTATATGATACTATCATTCCATTTTTTCATAAACATTAAAAATAGAAAGATACATCCCTATTAGACACAAATAGACAAAATTCCCCAAGGATTTGGCAAACCCTTAAACAAATTGTACCTTCAACTAGGAATGAGCAATACTTCATACTACCATACTGCAAATACAGGTGTGTCAAAAATTGTTGTAAAGATTTGTGTTCTTTGTCAGGTACAGGCGGCTCACTAACATCAAAGGTAACTAGACAAATAGACCAATGCCTTATCTAAGGGCAACGGATTCACATATGCAATATATCATAATACATTTAGAAAATTGAAACAAGCATTTGTATACTATTGCATATTAATTTGTAACACACAACTCGATGTGTCCAGAACTAGAAACTCCTTCACAATCCTTGAATTTCACTTACAAATCTATGATCTCATTTAAGCACTTATTTAGCTCTTTGAACTAAAGAAAAAGATGAAATCACACATTCAATCAGAGTGATTCAAGACAAATAAATTAACCTTGATTCATTTATTCATAATTTGAAATCCAAAATTATAGAGGAGAGAAACTAATCTAGGAACTTGCAACTATCATTCATATATATATTCTATTGTAGAACAAGTAAGCCTATTATAGTTCTAAATGCATTCCTAAGACTTGACATTAATCTATTTCTCTATGCTTGAAATTATTAGAGTTACATCATACATGAGCTCAAAATTTTTCTTAACCATCATAAGACTTGTGTAATTGGTTGTGAATTCTCATTTATATAAAACATGGGAGAAAAAAGGATTGGGCCAAATTACAATTAATGCCGCATTTAAATTTGACATACATTTCAATTTCAATTTCAACATTCCCCAGGCAGTTATATTTGCTCATTGCAAATGTGGAGAAATCATATTTAAGAAAAAGCTTATTTGCACATGTTGCAAAAGAAACACCCACCCTCCAAAAGGCATCTCTCGTTTGTTGCAATGACTTCCAAAATATCTTCTTCACGATCCAAAAGGATTAACCATGTGCAGGAGAGAAAACAATATTTTTTACAATACTTCAATAAATGCCTAATCTGTATTGTTTCTATGCTATGCATTGTTTCTCTCATGTCCATTAATCGTCATAGTTTTAGACTTCAAGATGAAAATTATACTCACCACCCCACCATTGCATCTCAATCCTCCAGTACATCCAAATATTTTCTTTTCCAAGCCTGAAATTCCTCTTAAGTGGGCCAATTGAATTTCATGGCATTATCAACCTTTTGTTTATAAGGAAAATATTTGGTAACAACTTGATTAGCTTCCTTATCAAACTCTGCTAGGACAATCTCTACATGGACTAGCATGTACATGTTCCTCTTTACTGTACCCATATCATGTTCCTGACAAGTTGAAGCAACTTGACCTGAAATGACATCATTAGTTTCCTTTATCCACTCTTGTAGGTTTTTTATGCTACCATCAACCATTAAAATAGATGGGAGGAGACCATGATGTGTTTCATGAAATTTTTTAACCAATTCCCTTATCCCAACCTCTAAAGGCTCAATAATTCCCCTTGATTTCCTAAATCTCATTTACAATAGTAATGGTGGGCTTAAGCTTCTCAAGGGGGTCAACATCCCGCTTGGCTCTAATAGACATCATCCTCAACTCCTACAACCTGGGGATCCATGTCTCCATGAGTGTACTAGCTCTCTCATTATCATTTTCAAAATTATTTATAGCATATTTCATGGAGGAATAGCTATCATGAATGTTGTTTAATCTGTTGTTAACACCCCTATTTAGGTGCTTCAAGACTATAGTGACAATCTTCATATTATTGACAAAGATTCCCCTATTGATATTGTCACATTTTTCTTTGTATTGATCTAGTTGCTTAAGCAACTCCTCCTTGCTGCCACCTTCCTCTTCTTGTGGTACTTCAGATGTGTCTGACTCTACCACCAAAATGGGTATAGTTCCCATATTATATGGCACAATTTCCCATAAGGAACTTGTGGTAGGGGTATAGTCAGTAGGTGTTGGTTCAAGTGAAGCAGTAGGGGAGGTAGCATTGGCTTGCTTTTTCTCTCTTGGTTGCAAATTTTGAAAGTTCTCCCTTAGTATTGCTATCTCTATTTGCATCTACATCTTTTTTTGTTCAATCTTCCCATAATCAACCAACAAGTCATTGTATTGCTTCCTAAATTTTTACTTTTCTACAGTTATTGACTCAACTATGGCTTTTATAAATTGAGAAACATGCATCAACATTGTTGCTACCTCAAGAGATAATGTCTTTGACACTCTCTTTATTATTAGGCCTCCCTTGTAGTCTAGTGTAGGCTCTGCAATATTAGGCTTCCTTGTGCTAGGGGATATGGTCCATATAGCTAATGCATCCCATTGCTCACTAAAAGTTTATCCTTGTAGTGCAATTGTAACTTCTTCTAAGTTGTAAAGTGGTTTTTCACACCTCCTTATCATATCAAAAACAATAGCAGAGACCAGATCCCACTCGGGTAACAACAAAATACTACTATTTCTCACCAATTCTCTACCTTCTGCTATAGTCATTTTATGAAATTTGTCTTTCATTTCTTTCAATACTTGTGCTTGGATAATTTCCCCTGGAAACTATGGATGAAGAATTATTTTCTTAGCTACAATATTAACATATTCATCATTCTTAGCTCTGTAGGAAAATTCTATGAAATATTTGGATTTTACAAATGAATCATCATCCATGAATTTTGAGCAAGCATCCACCCTGAGATCATCATATTTGTTTATCCTAGTGATATCATCCTTGCTCAACCTCATACCCAGTTTTTGTGACACAATCATTGATTGTGCAAGAGGCATTCCTTGTTTCATTTCATGCTTAGATACCCAGATTTCCACATCAGTTTCATCATCATCATAATACACCAAACCTGTATGTTCAAAAAATTTCTTCTTCAATGGTGGCTCTTTTGGTGGTGAGGCATGTTGTGATGGGGCATCAACATCCACAATTTCAGGATCAGTTGTCCTTGGAGGAGATGGTGGTTGAATTTTTGGCATAGGAGAAAGAGGTCTTTACTCCTCTTGTTGAGAGGGAGTAACTACTACATCATCTTTCTTTGCTTTGTTCTTCCTCCTTATGGAAAACTTTATTTTATGTTCTTGAGGAGGCTGATTTGTAGGCCTTTCCTCCATAACAAGGATTTATCCTCCACTTTGTTATTCTTCCATATGGGATTTTCCCTTGTCTTGAATCATTCTTTCACCTCCAAGGTGACCAACCATTGTTTCAAATTTCTGGAACACATAATCAACACTCTACATTATATTGGGGATTTGTGCAAGAGCAACGAATCTAGGATCATTTTCCTTTATTTGTATTTTTTTAAAAGTGACCCAATCTTCTTTTCTATTCTCTTGCTCCACAAAATAAAAGATTTTCCTTATTATATCCTCAAGGATCTAGAAAATATGCACAAACTTGGAACTCATGTTCCTTTCCTTTAACCAGACCATGAAACCTTCGGGATCATGATGCTCTCTTGTCACTACTCTTTTCATGTGAAAAGTCTTAAGTATATGATTTAGCTTATTCCAACCTCCTTTAACCATTACAAAATCAGAGAAGCATGTATATGAGGGGAAGAAATTTCCCTTTCCCTGATTCAACAAATGTTTATTCTCCACACTCCCCAACTGATACATCACCTCAATAAACCCAATTCTCTCTAGGACATACTTAGGCAACAAGTGAGGTGCAATAGTGGCGCCATACACTCTCAAAACAATATATGCAGGGTAAGGGATAACATCTCCCCAATTGTGATTAACCCCCAATTCAGGAATCCTATCTTTGGGTCTCAAGAAATCATGCAGGGCCTTGGGAACTCTTGGCACATTCACAACCAAGACTCTTCTCAACTCAGAGGAAAATAGAATTTCAAATATAACATAATAAATAAAAAAAATCATCCTTATCTAAGATAGTGGTCCAACACTAGACACAAAATCCCAAATTAACCTCCTTCCTATCCAACGTCATGTTTTTCCCAAAGTAAGATGCACCTTTGAATAGAAACATGTGCATGATTATTAAATACCAACTAAATCTTACCCCCATCTCACCCTGTTTCAACTTAATCAAACCCTCATTCATTTTCTCTACAAGAAACCCTACATAATCATATATAGTGCAATACTAGGGGTGTTGTATGTGTGATGCCATATAAATCTAAGACATGGGCATTCCAATAACCGGGTCATAGCCAATTATTTGAAAAATGGAGTAGTAAGTTCTTTGGAAGTAAGGGACAAAATAATTAACAGGGTAGGGCTCTTTATCAAATGGTCCCAATGTAACCCTACGATCATTAATCTCTGCTAGATACTTTGGTAGTATATGGACCTTGAATGCATGTTTATTTTTATCATATTCCTCCCTTAGAACCTTTTCATCAATTTTAGCCATATCATCACTCCATTTGGTGAGTTTGAAAACACGAGAAATTTCTTCCTTTGTGACTTTAACCATGTCAATTTCGTCAAAGGTCCTCACAGTCCTGGTGACTGGGTCATAATTGATAGGTACTACCTTTAATAGATCAATATCTAGGTATACATTCAACACAATCAATTTTTCTAAGGTCAAGGTTGCAAGGGTTACCAACTGGAACACCACAATTCCTATTTTCAAACCAACCACAGAATAATTCCCACCTAGTGTAGGAAAATTTTCCATCCCTGATAGTACAATATTTGTTGACCAGACCCTCAACTACTTATGTACCCCTAAAAAACACTTGACCCTTAGGTTTTTCAATGGTTAAGGGTGGAAACTAGTTAGTTAGGTCCTTACTCAAAATTCTTTTGGAGGTAGAGGGTTCCTCCTTTGATGAAGACACTCTCATTTTGGGAGCCATGACTCAAAGGTTTTGTAAACTATGGTTTTTGGTTGCACAAAATAAAATCTACCACTCGAACAAGGGTTTGACACAAATTATAGCAATGCAGGACCAACTGAATGTTCTTAAATGAACGTCAAACCTTAAAAGAAATGTAAAACCAAGAAAACCCTAGTGATAGAATGATAGAGATAGTATAATTGAGCAAGTTTTAATAATTTCAAAGGAGGGATAGTCTATCAACTTACTGGCTTGGCATAAGCTTAAAACCCTAACTCTGGTGTCAAACTAGCTTGAAAATTGCAACACGAGCTTCTCTTGACATGTAAAATGATTCTATCAATCCTCAATTGTGCTTTTAAACAAGTTTTAAAGACCTTACAACTATATATTTTGTAGCTCAACATCCTATCCACCATTATGGCTCACTTGTGTGAACCAGAACAGCTCACTTTCCCTTGATCTCAACTTTGAAGATTATCTGTTGATCTTGCAGCAAAATAAAACAACCACTAGTTCAAATTTAGACAACTTAGTTTGAAAAATATGATTGTGCGCAACCATTTTGTTTATCCAATCCAATCAAGCTATGTGGAGCCACTTGTTAGTGATTTGCAAGCTCCACCATCTCTTCATTATTGAAGCAAGAAACCATGTTTCATCTTCCCCTCTCCCCCGTGAGTCTTAACCTATGTGCAACTTTTATCAACAGGGAGATAGGGAGAGGTTGAGGGGTTGGGATTAAATCTCCCACCCTTAATATGTGAATGTCTTAACATGAGCTCGCATTCCTTTACACATAATCCTTAGGTACAATCCATGGTTACGATCAAAAGATCCTTTGGCTATCACAACACGTGCTTTTGAAATTCCTTTTAGTAACTCGAGCTTCAATACTTTCCATATGCAGTGAAACATTTCATTAATATTTCCCCATTCCCTAATGTTTCCTTGTTATATCAACTAATAGTACATGGTAATCTCTCACTTCCCCGTTGAGAGATGGGAGGCAAAGGTGGGTCCCCCATGGGATGGCAGGGAGTGGTCAGGATTGACCCATGTCACCCCTCCTCGACTATCGATCTCACCGAACAAAGAGCTTTCCCTCTGTAAAAATAGTTGGGTCCCATAGATAGATGTCATTCGCCTACTACCACGTGATATTTTTTAAATGCAAAAAGAAATCAAATGGGGAGGCAGGGAACAGTCCTGATGCAGCCACATCTTTAATCAACCACCGTTGATCATACCAATTCATCACTCATCATCCTTTCAAAAGTGTTGGGCTCGCCAATGAAGAGGGAACGTGGCGATCACCATCCCACCCCCTGGAATATTTAAATGAGAAATAAAATGGAGCTGGGGCATAGGGAACATATATGATCTGCTTGCGGTGATTGGATGATCATCATAATACCATAAATTTGTGCATAGCCAAAGTCTATTTTAAAAGAAGGGACCGCCTAGGACAACATAAGAGAAGGCCTCAATAGACAAAAAATTAATTGAAGGATGTAAAGGCCAAACAAGGTCGATCGATCAACCTTACAAAATAAAATATGTTTTGAACCTAGGCACGAGGGGCAGGTTCCTTCATGGGTTCTGCTGGCATAAGATGTAACTTAAATGACTGGGTACTTGTGATAAGGGGTCAATGATGAATTAGAACATTGGAAAGGACATAGGCCTAAGGCTTATGTATAAAGGGTTCTAGCAACATAAACCCTAAAACAGTGGCAGTGAACAAAACCCTAAGCCAAGAGAGATGGAAATAACCAAAATTTTATAGAATTTTGAGATAGAACATGAAGCATTTTAGGGGTTCCATCAGTGGTTTTAGTTGGGAACGTCTGTTCTTACATAACAGAGTGAGATTCAAGAATCTCAGGTTAAGCAGACCAAACATAGAAAACCAAAAACCAGGACCTACTCAGACAAGGCAGGAAAACCAAACCAAAGCAAACACACCTATACACAACATTTACAGGATTGCACAATGTACATGGAATAGAACATATTTTAAGAGAAATATGGTTTCAAGAAATATCCATGTACTATTAGCTCAATAATTTCACATGTTAATTCATGTAGGAAATATGAATCTTCACCATGAGTGTGGTTCAAATAACGTCCAATCCACAATGCTTCAAATTTTCCATGTTTTCCCTTATCTTCTAATCGTGCATTCCACATCAACACCAGGTTCCCTACTTGAAACTTTCTCGAGGATGCTCTCTTTCCATACAAGTTCTTGACTTGTAGTTGCAACTTGTCACTTATTTTTCTGAGCATCCCTCCTTGTTTCATCCACTTCCATTAATGGATCAATCCTATGCTACATTTCATCACATATGTCCTCATTATCTTCTTGGAAAAACTTATATATTTGCATGAGGTTATTTTGTGGCAACCTAGCCGAAATAACATATACTAGGTCAAAAGGTGAATATCCAGTGGCCTTCTTACCAGTCACCTGATCTGCCCATGAGGATAACTTTAACTTGGAATCCCAAGCTCTCTTGTTCTTCTCCAGAATCCTTTTGATAATTTTCATCGAACTTTTATTGCTTATTTTGCTTGACTGTTTCCTTGAGGGTGATACGGTGAAGAATATGACATCTGGATTTCATGTTTTTAGCAAAATTTTGTAAACTACTTAGATCTGAAGAACATTGCATTATCTGAGACAATTTTTTTGGGTACTCCAAATCTAGTTAATATATTTTCCCTCAGGAAGTCAGTGACTACTTTACTTGTTTCCCTTTTTCTTGGGATGGCTTCCACCCATTTTGTAAAGTAATCTGTCCACAAGAATCCATGAATTCCCCCCACTAGAATTTTCATCTATTTCTCCAATGAATTCAATACCCCATTGTTGAAATGGTTCCTGCATGGTGACTATTCTAAGAGGCAAGTTCCCTGACAATTTCAGTTTCCCAGAAAACCTTTGGAATGCATCACCTGTTCTTACCAGTTTGTATGCATCCTTAAAAACTATAGGCCACTAGAATCCAACCCTCAATACTTTGTCGATAGTGGTTTTAGCCATATAATGTCCACCACATACCCCACCATGCATTTATTTTAACAACTCAAAGGCTTGGTCTGATCAACACATTTCAACAATACACCCTCCAAGTTTCTCCACCACAACTCACCTCTTATGATCACATATTTAATGGTGTGTAACTTAAGGGTTCTTTTTTCATTTTTTGTCAACCCCTCAGAGAATTGCATTGTTTGCAAGTAATAAATGACATCCTTATACCAATCACAACACTCCATATCACAAATGCATGATCTTTTAGAATCATCCTCTAGATTTATCTGGTTAGCATCCAGGTTTACCTCAGCCGTTAACTTAGCCAATCCCTGGCCTCTTACCAATTTGGTTATCTGGATGTCAATATTAAATTCCTAAATTCTATTTATCCACCTATATATTCTACTTGTGACTTCTTGTTGGGTAAATATGTCTTTCACAACTATAGTTGGAACATAAGCAATGACTGTGGCTCCAACTAGGTAAGTCCTGAAGTTATTCACAACCTTAACAAGCACATATGCTTGTTTCTCCATTAAATCATACTTTAACTCTATAGCTTGAAGTGATTTGCTAAATAAATCAATTGGTTGTTCAAAACCCTCTTCATTTTTTTGTAACAAAACAACAACAATAGTATGAAATGATGCAAATGAAAATATTTGTAATGGCCTAGAAAAGTCAGGAGTCCTTAAAACTAGGCCCTCCTTGATAGTCTATTTTATGTTCTTGAATGCCTAACTAGGCTTCTCACTCCAAACCACCTTTTCTCCCTTCTTCAGCATCTTGGAGATAGGTCTTGTAATCTCTGCAAAATATGTTACAAACCTCCTCAAGAAATTTATTTGGCCAAAGAAAAAATTGAATTCCTTTAACATTCTTTGGCTGAGGAATCTTGTCTATGGCTGCTACCCTCTTAGAGTCAATTCTCACTCCCTCTTTGGAAACAATATGCCCTAACAATTTTCCTTTAGTAACCCCAAAGGCACACTTTTTTCGGGTTCAGTGAGATTCCATATTTTAATGCCTTGATAAATATCTTCTCCAAGTGCATAAAGTGATCTTCTTTCTTGGAGTAAGTTGTCAAGTCATCTTGGTAAATTTCCATAAATAAGTCAATAAAATAAAAAAAGGCTACATCCATAGCCCTTTGGAAAGTAGTGCCTACATTGGTTAAGCCATATGGAATCCTTACATACACATAGGTGCCCCATGGAGTTGTGAATGTTGTCTTGTACTACTTAGACTCCTTCACTTTCACTTGGTTGTATCCAAAAAAACCATCCATCATTGATAATAGCTCACAACCAGTTACCTTATGCAATGTGGCTTCCATGTTTGGAAGTGGATAGTTATCCTTTAATGATGATATATTTAGATTTCTAAAATCCACACATAGCCTTATATCACCATTTTTCTTCCTGACTAGCACTAGATTAGACACCCATGAAGAATTCCTAATAGGCTTTATGATGCCAACATCCCTTAGCCTAACCAACTCTTCTTGCATTTACGAAGCTAAGGTTGGATTGATGGGTCTTTGCTTCTTCTTGAAAGGCTTGGTGTCTCCCTTCAAAGGAAATTTATGTTGGAATAATTCCTCTCTATATGCTTTTAGGTCATCATATGACCAAGAAAAGACATGTCTATATTTTCTTAATAAGGCAATCAACATTTCCTTGATCTTTGGTTTCATCTTCTTTCCTATATATACCTTTTTAGGGGCATTTTCAATCCCCAAATTCACTTCTTCTAGATCATCTCGATGGGTGGCAGCTATTTTAACCTTGCTCTTATCCTGACTATCAAAGACTCTTTCTAATGCTACAAGGCCCTTGGGGATTTTATTTGTCTTTAACTGAATGACCTCATTCCCAAAGACTATATCCTTACAATCTATATTTTCAACAAATGCACTAAAATAAATCTACTAACCTTCATATTCATCAACGCATTTAAAAAATTTCAGAATATCTTCATCATCGTTGAAAATTTTCCAATTATGTACATTTTTAGGGAATGAGGGTCTTGCTTGTACCTCAACCTTAGAGATACCTATGAAATTTATGTCATCTGGACTTAATGCAATGTTTTCAAGTAAGTCTGCTACTCTGTTCTTTCCTCTCTCCATCTAGTCTATTCCAAAGGCATCAAATTGTTCAATGGAATCCCAGACAAAATTTATGTATTGTTTCAATCTGTTATTTTTGCATGCATATTTGGATTTTACATGGGATATCACCAACTCAGAGTCACCAATTACCATTAAATTCTTTATCCCATGCTTTTCAGCCAGCCTCAATCCTAGTAACAATGCTTCATACTCTGCCAAATTTTTTGTGCAAACAAAAGACAAAGTGAAAGAAAATTTGTATGTATTACCACTAGGTGATACTAGCAATATTCCTACACCAGACCCTTCCTTATAACTTGCACCATCAAATTACATCTTCACGGGTCCATCCTTATTAGATAGTCTTATAACTTCATGGTCTATAGGTTTAGGGAACGTATCACATTCTCTTGATATCTCTTCTACCTTAAACTCATTAATATCAGTATCTATAAACAGAATTGTATCATCCTCAAGGGCATGGTCCAACATATGTGGCACTTTTGGCTCTCTAACCACTTGGACATCCTTACCATCAATGGGGAAAGTATTGTAAGACATGTCACACTACATGCTACCTCCCATGGAAGCACTTCATTTCCTATATAGCAGAATTCCATAATTGGGTGGGATATCTACTACCACTACACTCATCTTGAATTCCTTTTTCTAGATAAGTGACTAATCTATAAGGAATCGCATTGATTACACCAGTCACACAAACTTCCCTGGAGTCCATAGCATAGCACAAGTGCCATGGGTACTGTCAACTTTCAGTTCCAATGCCTCCATGATCTTGGTTGGCATTATATTGTTGGATGCTCTAGAATCAATAATGCAATTCTTCAAAAAAATTCCATCAACAATCAGCGTGAGGAAGAATGGGTCTATTTTTCCAAGATAGGCTGTGACTGAATTCCGTAGAAAAATATGAGGGATCTTAGTAATCACTCCCTCAAATTCTTTGTCTTTCTTTCCCTTTTCACTCACTTTGAGTGGAGTGGACACCACTAATTCAGAATAGGCTATAGTAGCACCATTGATAAGGGTTGTTGCCTTTTGTTTGTGTTCATCAATTCTCATCATCTCAAGTAAAGGAACACAAACTTTTACTTGACTAAGTAACTAAAATTTATCAATAGGGGTGTATTTAGGTAATTCAATTGGGATCATACCGTGTTTTGTACTACTCTCCTTTTGTTGATTCTTTGTCATTTCAGCCTTAGGCTTGGCATCTCTTCTTGTTGCTTCATAATTCTACTTTTGTGCCTTTGTCTTCATAGTAGGGGACTTGAGCTCTCCATCTACTTTTGGTTTATTAAATTTTTTAGCCAAAATATTATCTCCCCTACTTTCCTTAGCTTTGTCTGCTTCTACTTTTCCATCATATTTTTTCTCTTTTCCTTTGGCATTATGCTCCTTAATAAAGAGACCAGCAAGGCTACCTTGGTCACCACCTACTGTTCTATTCCTTGAGTGATATGAGCTTTTGGATTGAGCAGCCAAGGCCAATGTGTACCTTGCTATTTCCTCATTTGAAGGTCTTCTTAGGGACACATTATCTTCAATTGCTTCCAATGTGCACACTTCATTATCACTGACATCATCTTCATCAAAGAGAACTTGTTGGTGATATGCATAATTGGCAACATACTTTTGGTCATCCAAATCCATTTCATTAGACTCCATATCAGATGAACATTCATTGTTAGAAAAATCATAACTTTCCATGATTATATTAACATCAAAATCATCCTCATTGGACTGATCACATTCTTCAAGTACATCTTCATCTACTTCAACCATCTGTGCAACTACACATTGATGAGGAGAATGTGGCATTTGACAAACCATGCACCAAGGGGTCTCATTAGCAAAATTTCTTAAGTTCTTCTCCAAAGGATCCAGAGGAACCTTGTTTTGAGCATTTTTCTTATTGTTCAAGATGGGATTTCCATTATGCCAGTTTGTGTTATATGGATGATCTTGCAACTGAGGAGGTCTTTCATTCGTATGATAATTAGACCTTTCATTTGTTAGACCTTTCTCTTGTCTGGCAATTTTGTTGCTCAGATCCTTCATGGTATTTGATGAGTCCAAATAATGACTCATTTTTGTAGGGTTTATCATATGTTTTTTATTGATACTATGAGGTTTTAGCACTTAGTTACTAATACTTTCTATGATATTTCCCTAAACTTATGAACTTTGGGCATAAACTTATCCTTGTAACTTTTGATAGTATTAACCTGCTATGTGATATATCTATATTAATTTTACATGTGATTGAATGACTGATATTCTAAGGTGATTATGGATATATAATTGTCTTGTGCACGCTAATGTCATAATGCAGGTTCACATTAAGATGCAGATATAAATGAAGCTTGCAAGGTGGAAGAAGCTCATGCCAGTTAGCTAGTTGCTAAAGAAGTCAAAAGATGGACATTAAAGAGGTCAATGGAGGGAAACTTCTAGCTCTTATGGAAGTTATAACTTACCTCTGAATGACCATGTCTGTTAGTTGAGTAGATTTAGGAGGTGTTGCTATACTGGATCCTCGTTGAGGAAAGACTGGGTTTGACTAAGTCTTTTGCATGTATAACCTCCTTCCTCTTTTTCATGCTTTCAATAAATGGCATCCTCCTAGTCTATTGGAGTCAACTGCCCAATTAGGTGGGGTTAGTCTATAAATAATGATCATATGTTCCTCTTCACAAGGTTGGATTTTTTGATATTATACTTTCATTTTCAATTTCAAGGAATACAATCATGTTGTTGTTATGATGTAAAAATGTTTTCAATGAATAAAATGACACTTCAGTTTGTTGCATCTAAGTTAGTTTTGGGAAGACTCACTCAAGGGGGCCACTTGGTGAGAATTCCATCCATTCAGCTTAGTAGTTACTTTTATGTTCAATAATTAGTTACGATCTTAGCAATTGTATGTTCTTGTAGCCATTGGAACTTCATTTTCTGTTTGTTCCTATAACCAAGGAAAACATAGTAACTTCCTATCTGTTTTCTGAGATTTATGTTCTTGTCATTCATTTCAGTTCAGTTTAGTTGTTGATTCATGCTCAATACTTATTCTAATTCCTTTCAAGTATTTTACTTTTAGCATTGTTTCCTTTCTAGTGTTAGGATGAGGATGACTACAATTGAGTCCTGGTGCACAAACAGTGCTGACCCATTTCAAGTTCATGTCCCTGGGTTGATAATGAAATGAACCTTCATGATGAGCAAGATAACTACTTAGTTTAGATATCTAATCTCTAAGTCATAGCTTTAATGGCTTAGTTATTGAACAATTAGAGGAGGCCAACATTTTTGGGGCCATTGTCAAGGATGGTATAAAACTAGGAAGTTCTTTGGAGTCATTTCCAATTTTTTTCTTTTTTTTAGGATCTTTGAAGTCTATTTTTATCATACCCTTCATTTGAATAGAGTAATGACCTACTATTCTTTCACCAATTCTTTGTGTGAGTTGGTTGATACTGAGTTAATACCACATGCATAGAGGTAGGAGAAGAGATGTTCTAGGGATATTCCTTCCTAATGAACCTAATCCTGATAACCAACTAGTTGAGTTTCAAAATTTTCCAAGAGATGAAGAAGAAGAAGAAGAAGAAAATCCTTTTGCTGATGCATTTCCCAATTTGACCAGTTTTGATCCCAATTTGACCAGTTATGAAACTTCCTTTAAAGAGAAAGCTTCCCAAAACTTGATTGAGAATCCATTTGCTTTGATAATCCATCAAGAAAATATGGCTGGCCATAACCAAAATAGACCTAACCAACCATCTTATCCATTCCCTAAAACTCACTAGAATGAATTTGTTGACCTCAAGAATTGTAACTAAGGGCTAATTTTAAGGTTTGATTCAAGGTTGTTAGCAAATCAATAAATGATAATAAAACCCAAAGAACTATCTAGTACAAAGGAAATTAAACAATAAAACAGTTATACTTATTAATCAAAATTTTCATGATTAACTCCATAGTACCTTCTTACTTGTTGGTTGACGTGTTGCCCTCAGATTGAATGTGTGAGCAATCCTTGATGAAGTCCTACACCAAGCTTTGAAGGATTTGATCAAAGTCTAATGCCTATGCCTAAATGACTAAGAATGTTTATGCCTAAAAATGCCAAAACTTAATGAAATGTGCCAACAATTGCTATAAAAAATCTAAGTGTGCAAGTGCAAAAGTGCATAAAGTGGATGTATAATATGTCTGTGTAATCGAAAAAATGAGAGGAAAATGGGATTTTATAGAAAATTCTATTTTGAATGGACGGATGAGATTGACTTCTGACTAAGACCTAAAATGAGAGGCCTGGATTAAATCTGATAATCCCTTATTAGGGTTAAGGTAGAATCATTAATCGAGCAGTCAAGATGTCGTCTAAGAAGATCGAATCGGTGGTGGAGAATAAATGAGGAAATTAATTCAAAAATAAAGATTTTCGAAAATGAAGAAGATAAAGACCAGACTAAAGATCAGTTTTGGAAGGATCAAGAACCTGCCCGATCACTTGATTTCTGGAGGAAAGTTACCAATTTGGAATTAAATTAATTCCAAATGTGAATTTTGTGAAATAATAAATAATCAATTTTCAGATTATTTACCAAAATGAGCTGATAGTTAAGAATGAGATGACATTTTAAATAATTTAATTTATTTAAAACGAGAGGAATATCAAATTTGGCAATTAAATAATTAAATTTAATTATTTAATTTAGCAAATAAGACTAATAATTAAATAAATTAATTAGTTCATTTAATTATGACAGTTAGTGACATATTAAATAAATAAATAAAACTTATTTATTTAATAATCATGAAGAATAAAATGAATTGAAAGTAATTAAATAAATTAAGAAATTTATTTAATTAAGGGAAGACTTAGACAATTAATGACGTATTTAATAAATAAATAAAATTTATTCATTTACTAATCATGAAGAATAAAAGGTCATGAATTAATTAAATAATTATCAATTATTTAATCAATAGTCGAATGTGGACCAAGGACATAATTAAATGTCATAATTATGCTAGGACGAAAAGTGGTAAAAATGAAGCTTGCAGGCCTAGGTCATTTTTAGGTGTCTACAAGAACATCATTGCTTCAGTCCTTCCTAAATTCTGTGGACTTGTAACAAAGGACCCTGATACTTTCTTGTTTCAAGTTGATATCCTCTACAGAAGCTATGATTACACTACTGATGCTCATAGGCTTAAATTATTTCCTACTACCTTGAAGGAAGCTGCATTAATATAGTTTATGGGCTTAGGTAGGAATACTGTAGATACTTAGGATGATATGAAAACAAAGATTCTTGAGAAGTATAAAGAATACTATAGAGGAAGTGATATGAGAGGAGATGATATTTTTAGGATGAAACAGGAGGATGAAATTTTGGAGGACTATATTTCAAGGTTCCTATTATGTCTGCAAAAATCCCCACATCATGCACTCAATGAAGAGTCTCAAAAGTTTCTCTTCCTTAGAGGGATCAATGAAAATTGCACTGATGCTTTGGACTTGATAGGAGGAGGAGATATCACCCAAGTTCCCTTGGATGATATTAAGAAGATGTCAGAATTACTCTAGGGCAACTATAAAGAAAGGAAGAGGTTACCAATCTTCTATGGGTAAGTCCTCCACTAATGGAGTTTCAAGAATGGAAATCACTCATTTGTTGGAAGATTTCAAGCAAGATATCATAAACAATATGGCCACTCAGCTAGATACACTTCAAGCAAAGAAGAAACATGAGGAGGCAGATGCAATGTTGGCAAAATATTGTCCTCATTGTAGGAAAAAGGACTGTAGATGTAAAATGGTAGCCAACATTGACAACAAGAAAATTCCACCAGAATTTAGGCCAATTCAAGGTGATGATGATTAGGTTTTCTACATTGCACAGAGAAGGCCATGGGATCCAAGATAAGGTATGCCACCAGATCCATTATCTTTTAGTGGACCTTATATGAATTCTTATGCATCTAGTAATCAATGGAATCCCCCATACCCATCAAACTTTGGAGGCTATCCACCATAGCCTTAGAACAACCCTCCAAATACTTGGCCCAATTACCAAAATTCCCCACCTCAGTGGCAACAATTCTAGGGGAATTGGCAGCAACCTCCAGGAAACTGGCAACAGACATCCCAATGGAAGGGAGGACAACAATGTCCAAACCAGGCAACTGGTTACATGCAGCTTCCTCCACAGCCTCAACAGCCTGCCATAATGCCTCCTCCTTCTAATGGAAACACTAGCACACCTAGACCTACTTAGTTACCAGCTCAACCCACACCTAACCCAAATAACAAACCACAGCAATAGCTAGTTTACTCTACAGATCCCAACCAATTTCTTGCATATACTATGTGTGTGAGTGATATTCCTCTATGTTCAAGAACCACTTTGTCATCTTCTTCCACTCCTATTATAACAGAGCTTTCTATGGAAGAAGATGAGCATCAAAATTTATCTAATGTCCCTGCTTAGTCAAGTTTGCCCAAGGATCCTAAACCAATTAGGCATTCTGGTTCAGACCCACCATTTCCTCAAAGGTTAGAAGTTGTTAAACAAAAGGAAGAAAAGGAACAAACAACCTTTGACATTTTGGATTAGTTGAAACACATATGTGTCAAGATACCTTTGTTCCAAGCCATAAAAGATGTTCCCATATATAGTAAGGCAATTAAGGAAGCATGTCTCAAAAATCCTAGGAAGAAAAAGGACCCCAATATCATTCATGTGGTTGGGTAGTTGGCATATATCATGCTTGGGAAAGTAATTGTTCTTAAATATACTGAACCAGGTAGTCCTATAGTTGGAGTCATTATAAATGGAATCCAAGTAAATAATTCTCTAATAGACTTGGGAGTAGCTATCAATGTGATGACTAAGGATATCCTATAACAATTGAATGTTACAAATATGAGACCTACTCCTACTGTCCTGCAACTTGTTGATAGTTCCACTGTCAAACTATATGGTATAGTAGAAGACCTTGCTGTTACTCTAGACTCTTGGGAATATCTAGCGAACTTCATGATCCTTTCGCCTAAAGCTACATTACGAGGGTATCACATTATTTTGGGAAGGATGTGGTTAGCTACAATTAATGCTTACATTGGATTCTGGTTAGGGGACATGACTATTTCTGATGGGAGAAGCATGAAAAAGCTTATCCTTTATCCTCCTGCCCAACAATCCCATGATATGGACAACCCCATTTGGCCACATGTTGGAGAAGAGGCTAACAAGGTCAATTCAGTGGCACAACTCATGATGATAGGCATAATTCATTTTATGAAGCTTCAGGAAGAAGATGAAATATTATCCCATATAATTCAGAACCATTGTGAAGTGGATGAAGAACCACCCACTCATGAATCTAGTTTTGCATGTCCATTGTAGATACTTCTTCCAGCTTCTCCTGCACTTGAATTTCCTGCAGAAACAGATGTGCTTCATACATTGTTACCACATGAATTAAAAATACCAAGCATTAGTGAAACAACCATGATTGAGTTGACCACACAAGTACAAGTTTCAGAGGGGAAACATTTGAATATTAATAACAAGTTGATTCAAGAGCAGCAGTTGTCCCTAAAAAACCTATTAAACTTGCATCAACATGCATTTTCATGGGACTACCATGACATGAAAGGATTAGATCCAAAACTTTGTACTCATAGGATCTACATTAGAGATGACTGCACACTAGTAAGGAAACCACAAAGGAGAATCAACCTTGCATTGAGGGATGTTGTGAAAGGGGAACTACAAAAGTTATTGGATGTAGGATTTATCTACCCTATCTCAAACATCTAATGGGTGTCCCCTTTGGTAATTGTTCCCAAAAGGGGAGGTAAATGGAGAGTTTGTGTTGAATATAGAGAACTAAACTTTTCCACCAAAAAGGATCACTTTCCCCTTTCTTTCATAAACCAAGTATTGGATTCACTTATAGGTAAGCAATATTTTTCCTTCTTAGATAGATTCAGTGGTTATAATCAAATACAGATTGCACCTGAAGATCAGGAGAAGACAACTTTCACCTGTCCTTAGGGGGCTTATGCCTATTTAGTACTCCCATTTGGTCTATGCAATGCATCTGCAACCTTCCAAAGAGTAGTTATTAGTATATTTTCGTATATTCCACATGATTGTATGGAGATCTACATGGATGATTTCACTATTTATGGTACTAATTTTGCAGAAGCATTAGAAAACCTAAGAAAGGTTTTGAAAATATGTGAGGACCATAATCTATCCTTGAACAGTGAGAAATGCTTTATGATGATGCAAGAGGAGTGGTCCTTGGCCATTATATCTCTTAGAAAGGAATTCAAGTGGACCCATCCAAAATTGAGGTAATTACAAATATTTCTATTCTTAAAAAAAAAAAGATGTTAGAAGTTTCCTAGGACATGTAGGATACTATAGGCGCTTCATAAAAGATTTCGGTAAGATGGCAGCACCACTTTATAATATTTTAACTAAAGATGTTGAGTTCTAGTGGACAGAGGATTGTGACAAAGCATTCTTTGAGTTAAAAACAACATCAACCCATGCTCTTGTACTCAAAGGACCTAATTGGGGACTCCCTTTTCATATTCATGTAGATGCATCTGATTATTCTATAGGGATTGTCTTAGGACATAAAGAGAGAGCAATAGAGAATGCAATTTACTTCGTCAGCAAGAACCTACAAGGGGTTGAGTTTAACTACACAATGACAGAGAAAGAGATGTTGGAATTCATTTATGCTCTCAACAAGTTCAGACATTATATCATGGGATACCAAATCTTTTCCCATATAGAACATGTAGCCATAAAATACCTTATGAAAAATCCATTGATCATAGGAAGTTTAGCAAGATGGTTGTTAATGCAAGAGTTTGATATCACCATTATAGACAAGCCAAGTAAGGAAAATGTTGTGGAATATTTTCTCTCCAAATTGACTACATCATAGGACACTCAAGTCATTGATGACTCCTTTCCTGATGAAATTTTTTTTGAGCCATCAGTGTGCACACACCTTGGTATGCAAATATAGCCAATTATCTTGTTACAGGAAGAGTTCCCCCTCATTTCTCTCTAAAAGACTGAAGGACTCTTATTGAGAAAACTTTTCCATTCTCATGGATAGTAGGTTTTTTATTCTATACTGGACCAAATCATGTGATGAGGAGATGTATAAGAGAGGATGAAACTTATGATATACTACATGAATTCCATAATGAACCTTGTGGGGGACACTTTACAGCTAAGAGAACATCCATGAAGATTCTCAATATAGGGTATTATTGGCCTACACTTCATAAAGATGCATACAAGTACACTAGAAAATGTGATAGGTGTCAAAGGATGGGCTGACCAACTAAATCAAATGAGATGCCTCTATACCCTCAATTAGTTATCACACCATTTAATAAATGGGGACTTGATTTTGTAGGCCCAATTCATCCACCATCAAATGTAAAATCTTACATCTTGGTTTGTACTAATTATGTGACTAAATGGGTTAAGGTCAAAGCCATGAAACATGCTAGGGACAATAAAGCTACAAAATTCCTCTATGAAGAAATCTTCACATGTTATGGAGTTCCTAGAGAAATAGTCACATATCAAGGGGCTCAATTTACATCCACTCTTGTCACAACATTCGTGAATGAGTATAATGTCAGGAATAGAAAATCTACACCCTATCACCCTCAAGCCAATGGTTAGTCTAAGGTAACCAATAGGGAAATAGAAGCCATTTTGACCAAAAAAGTAGCAATTCATAGAAAATATTAGGAAAATAGGTTTCCAGAAGCTTTCTGGGCCTATAGAACCACTTGGAAAACCACCACTGGTTTTACTCCCTTTGAACTATTATATGGAAAAACAACAATGATGCCTATAGAGTTTGAACACAAAACTCTTCAAACAACACTAGACCTTGGAATAGATATATCTGAGGCATAGAAGGATAGGGTTATGCAACTAAATGCCTTAGATGAGATGAGGAAAATAACTCTCTACCATATTGAGATGGTGCAATACTAGAGGGTTAGATGGCATGATAAATACATCAAAGAAAAGAAGTTCCATCCAAGTGACTGGGCACTTCTTTATGATTCTATGCATAAAGACAACTTAGGAAAACTTCAAACCTGGTGGTTGGGACCATATGAGATTGCAGAGGTCTTCCTGAATGGTGTTGTTTAGCTTACAACAATTGATCCTGTCAGGTTCAAGCTTTTGGTCAATGGTCATCGTCTCAAGCTATACCATAAGCCTGCCTCAAAATAGGAGTTCATGCAGGAATTTATTGAATACCAAAACCTTGAAGTTTTTGCAGCTGAAGGAAGCAAAACCTAGTGTCCAACCTTCTGGCTAGTCAAAGGCATGCATGCAACCATAATAAAAAATTCCACTTTTTGTGGCAATTAATTTCTCCATCAATAGAACTACTTGCCCACTCATCTCCATCCCTTCTCTCTCTTCCACATCACTCCACCATCCCTTCATTTAACAACTCAACCATACTTTTCTGGTGACCAGTACTTCCTTCCTCATTCTTTGGAAAAGACATTCCAACTTTTCAGGTACGTGCATAACGACTTAATGTATATTAATTACCTTGCATGCATTTATTTGATTACTGTACTTTAATATTGATATTTCATATAGAAAATCTTATTAGTATTCCCTGCTATTTCATACATCCATTCTAGCCTGTGTGGATGCATGCTTTTATTTAGGTTGGCGGGGAGTGTGAACCTACGTGTCATATGCATCACTACTCATTTTTCGTATGCTAGCATGGGAGAAAATTTGAAATGATGAAGTTGAAGTGATGTTATACATATATGATATGACATTAAGCCGCCGCCATTTTCCTTGATAGTACCCCTCCTTTAATGTTTCCTTTACTACCTTAGTCAGAATCATAATTCCATTAAAAAGTAAGATTGAGAGGTCATACGACTTTGGTGTTAGTGTTGGTGAGAATTACAGGAAGCAGAAGATAAATTGGGTTTTCGATTGAAGGATTGCAGGAAAGAAGTCTTTATAGAGGCATTTTCCAAAGTGTAAGTGGAGGAAATGGGAGGTCAGTTAATTAGAAATGAATGAATAGTTCACCAAGTAATCCTGCAGGATGCACTCTGTGAGCCTGAATTCAAGAATTGTGGTTGGCTAAATTACTTTCTAAAGTTGAATAGTTTTAATGATGACATTGCCTTAGAATTTGCACAAACATTTTCCAATGGTAAGGCAATGGTGAAAGGATTAAAAGTTATAGCCACCAAAGAAAGGACTGTTGAAGTGTTAGGTTTTCTTGCTGAAGGAGAACCCTACCCTGCTTCTAGGGATTCTAGATTAGCTAGAGAAAAATTCACCGAGCCTAGTGATCCTCCACTTGTTATAAACAAACAAGGGACAAGAAGAATTTCTTTGCCAAAAAAATTGAAGCAAGTTGTTGTTTATGTTATCAAATACATTACCTATGAGGATCGCCAATCCTATCTTCATTCTATGCATTTCAAGCTTTTGAATCACATGATACATGGTAGGAGGATGAATGTGCCAAACATCATGTACAATCTTCTTGAAATCATGGTTGCTAAGACACAAAAAGGTAGGGAAAACTGTGTTTCCCATCATTGTTTGATTAAATTGCTGGTAGAAAATTCTTTGCAAGATGTTTCCAGTATGTGATGGGATGATTTTTTGAGCATTAAGAAGTTCATATTAGAAAATGTGGGTCTTAGAGGTCAACCCCTAACTCATAAGGTTAGAGGAGATAAGGGGGTTGTTAAATCCACTCCTGTAGCTTCAACTTCTGGGCCAAATCCTAGCATAAACCTTCCTGCAGCAGAACTATAGTAGAAATTAGCTCCTCTAAATCCAGGCATGCAGATGAAGATGGTTCATCTTTAGACCCCAATGTCAATTTTTTCCCTAAAACCATAGTTCGTACTAGGGCTGCTATTCGAAAGGAGGAAGAAAAAATGAGAAAAGTAGAAATTAGCGAAGGGAAGGCTAAGAAGAAAAAACAAAAGAAGGTAAATCCTAGCCCTAGGAAATGAAAAACTATAGAAACTGAGCATCCTATAGCTGCTAGGAAAAATGAAAGTTCTTCAAAGAAATAAAAATTGATCGAGCCTGCTATTGGTGTTCCTCCAAAAAGGAGTCGTAGAATCAAAGGGAAACCTAGAAAGAAGGAAAAAGCTCCTATGGGATTGGAGGAACTTGTTGTCATTGCATATCAAGTTGAACAACAAGAGCCAATGCATAAAAATATAGGACTAGAAGAACTTGTTGCTATTGTAGAGAAAGATGAACATCAGAAACCAATGATGCGGGGCAAGATCCTATTAGGAAAACACAAACCTCCTACTTTTTCATGGGCATCAGTAGCCCTAGATTTATGGAAAGAAATGTAGGAGAAATAATAGAATGGAATAGGGAAAAACTCAGGCTATAGGAAGAGATCAATAAGAAAAATAAAGAAATTGAGGAGAAGAATGCAGAGATTACTGCATTAAAACATAAGGTAATCAATGTGGTGACTCTAGTACCACAAATTATGGGATGTAGGACTCCCCCAAGGGTATATGCATTACACTTAAAGGAGCGTAATCTCTCTTTTAAGTTGTCAAGGGTCATTTCCGGTCTAAACCCTTCCATTGAAGACAAAAAGAAATTTTCCAAGCTTACCAATCCTCTCCTCCTAAAATTAAGAATTTTTTGTGTGAGTTGTATTTGCACAACTATGTTGTTCCCAATGACCATGAATGGAATCCACTGCTAGAAATTGGGGATATTCACTTGAGGGAATTAATGTTATGGATTCAAAATGAAATCAGCTGGGGGAAACAATTAAAAATATATAGATAAAAATAACTCCATACTCCCCTATCTCTAAGGCTAAATCAAGCAATCCTATAGATATCTTCTACAAATGGCACAAACTTCTTTACAATCCAGTGTACAAAAAGAGGATCATGCCTTCTAGGGAGGAAGCATACCTAGAATATGAACAGGTAGCTACCACTATAGGAATATCAGTATTGGGATATTTATCATAGAGATGGAATGACTTGCCATATTAGTTAAAATAGGTTGAACCTCATTCCCTACAAAATTATTAGGCAGCTTGCAAATGAAGCATCAAGTATATACATATTGGGAGGACAAAACAACACTATTGGCTCCCATTAATATTTTGGCCACCTATTCTGTTGTGGCTAGTACTGGACTACAAGACCTATCAGTACAATGTAGATGCAGAGAGGCCAAGGTGGGGCAGACTGGAAAGCAAGCAAGGGTTCTATTGGGATCCAAATCCAAAAAATATAGAGACTGATCAAGGGTAGACAAAAATTAGTGATTTTAGGGCTTTGGTAAGGCAAAGGAATCAATTTTCCCTTGCTGGAGGACCAGCAGATCATTAGGTTTGGGGGAGATGATGAGTCCAAATAATGACTCATTTTTGTAGGGTTTATCATATGTTTGTTATTAATACTATGAGGTTTTAGCACCTGGTTACTAATACTTTCTATGATATTTCCCTAAACTTATGAACTTTGGGCATGAACTTATCCTTGTAACTTTTGATAGTATTAACCTGTTATGTGATATATCTATATTAATTTTACATGTGATTGAATGAATGATATTCCAAGGTGATTATGGATATACAATTTTCTTGTGCATGCTAATGTCATAATGTAGGTTCGCATTAAGATGCAGATATAAATGAAGCTTGCAAGGTGGAAGAAGCTCATGCCAGCTGGCCAGTTGCTAAAGAAGTCAAAAGATGTACATTAAAGAGGTCAATGGAGGGAAACTTCCCGCTCTTATGGAATTCATAACTTTCCTTTAAGTGACCATGTCAGTTAGTTGAGTAGATTTAGGAGGTGTTTCTTTGTTGGATCCTCATTGAGGCAAGATTGGGTTGACTAAGTCTTTTGCATGTATAACCTCCTTCCTCTTTTTCATGCTTTCAATAAATGGCGTCCTCCTAGTCTATTGGAGTCGACATCCCAGTTAGTTAGGGTTAGTTAGAAGCTTTCCTTCTATAAATAATGATCAGATGTTCCTCTTCACAAGGTTGGATGTTCTGATATTGTACTTTCATTTTTAGTTTCAAGGAATACAATCATGTTGCTATTATGATGTAACAATGTTTTCAATGAATAAAATGATAGTTTAGTTTGTTGCATCTAAGTTAGTTTTGGGAAGACTCACTCAAAGGGGCCCACTTGGTGAGAATTCCATCCATTTAGTTTAGTCTTTACTTCTCTATTCAGTAATTAGTTACGATCTTAGTAGTTGTCTATTCCTGTAGCCATTGGAACTTCGTTTTGTTTTTTGCTCTTGTAGCCAAGGCAGATAGAGTAACTTCTTGTCTATTTGTTGAGATTTTTGTTTATGTCATTAATTTTAGTTTAGTTTAGTTGTTGATTCATGATTAGTACTTATGCTAATTCCTTTCAAGCATTTTACTTTTAGTATTGTTTCCTTTCTAGTGTTAGGATGAGGATGACTACAACTGAGACTTGGTGCACAGACAGTGCTAACCCATTTCAAGTTCATGTCCTCGGGTTGATAATGAAATGAACCTTCATGATGAGCAAGATAACTACTTAGTTCAAATATATAATCTCTAAGTCGTAGCTTTAAGTGCTTAGTTATTGAACCATTAGAGGAGGCCAATAGTATTATTTACATTATCAATCTTATCCTTCAAATAATTTCCCTTAGCACCAGAGTTTGTATCCTCTTTCTTTGGATTCTTAAGGATCTTTACATCTTCCATCCTCCCCACTTTACCAGTTGCTCTACTGATATTATCAATATGGACATCCATCTTATAATCCTCTCTCAAAGTTTGTGGGTTCTTATCTAGCAAGCGATAGCTCATTTTTGCATCAAAGGCATTGCAATAGTTCACCAAGCATGCACTGTCATTTAATCTTAAATGAGGAGGTAGTCAGTTCATGGCCTTTTGAAATCTTGCATTGAATTCAGCCACACCCTCATTAGAAAGTTTAACAATATTATTAAATTAATTCAAAAGAAACCTTGAATCAATCTTATCACCATATTGTTCTCTGAATAGCCTCTTAAATTCATCCCAAGATCCAATACTTTTAGCAGGTAAACTCCTATTCCATTTTATGGCATCCTCAGTAATTTATTGCATGAATAACTTCATCATGACATCCTCTACTTCTACCTCAAAATCATCCTTGACATTAGAAAATTCTTTGAGGTGGTCTTCACCACTCAAGGCATTGTTCCCAGAGAATCTATCCAAAGCAAGCCTGAAATCTTCAAGAATTGGGTTAGGATAACTAGGAATCCTAGTAAAACATAACTGTTGATATCTTTCAACTTACATTGGTATCCTAGTAGCTCAGTCTCTGTGAACATTTCTAGGCTCATCATCTTTTTGATCATCAGATTGAGTCTTATCCTTACCTTTTCCATCTCCATTATTATTTCCACCTCCTTTCTTCTTTCCCTCATCATCTTCAAAGTAAGAGTTCTTATTTTTATCATTTCCTCCACCTCCACCACCCTGATCTCCACCACCACCTCCACTGGTGGTGTGTACCTAAAAATTCTTCTTGTGTGCATCATTTATAGTATGGCTAGAGCTTGAAGCTACTGGTTTAGGTATGGAGATCTTAAGGAAAGAAATATTCCTTGTTATTTCTACATTTGACGCTTCCATTTTAGTTTTCTTCAATTCTTGTAGTAACTTGTCATTTTCCAATTGAAATCTCAAGATCTCAATGTTTGGGGGTGCAGATGATGGGGTCGGATCAATCTTAGAATTTTGGGTGAAAGTATTAACATATGAAGTATTGGTACATGTGTTGGTATTGGTATTGAAGGTAGTTTTCTTTGTTTGATCAATGGGCTTGTTCCCATGATCTACATGTTGTGATTTCTTAGTAGCAGTAGATGAATCTAAAGCTTTGGTGGTTGTAACAGATGTGGTATAGGTATTAGCAGTATAGGATCCCATTTGGATGGTCACCTTAGGTGGATTAGGGGTCATTTTAGCATCAAACCTAGAAGCATTTTCATAAATTACTTTCTTCTTCACTTCTTCTCTCATCTTCTCAAGTATTTGTCTCTAAGCATCTCTTTCTTGCATTTTAGCCTTGATTTTTTCTTCCTTCTCTTTCAAATCATTTGCTCTTTTTTCTTCCAACTCCTTGAGCCTACGTTCTTCTTCTTTAATCCTAAGTTCTTCTTCTAAGGCTTGCATATCTTTATCTATCTTCCTCATTGTCCAGGATATCTCCAGACTCACTTGGCTCGGGGGTAAAGAAATCATGATTAGTTGGTTCTCCCTCAAGGGGAAGGTACACTTCTACACTAGGAGGTTCACCTCTAGGCTTAATATTATCTCCATTAAAAATAGATCCAACTCTAGGATTTGAAGGTTCTTAGAACTTCTTATTTTTATTCTAGAACTCCCACCTATCTTACTCTCTTGATACTTCAAATTCATTATCAAAAAATTTCTTAGTGGGAAAACTCCCTTGATTTGCATTAGGCACCTCAACTTCATGTGCCTCTTCATGTGTATTTTCACTATTTACTTCATTATTAAAATTAGGAGATGGATCAATGGGAAGTTTAGTTGACTTAATTGATTCAATACATTTCTTCACCCAAGTGGGTTGCTTGTCCTTTGAGTGCTCAGACTCCATATTTTTTTCAAGATGCTTCTTTGTGTAACTTCTAGTCTTTTTCATGGGGCCAAATTGTATCTCATACTTCTCTTTCTCACTTTCTCTCTTAGAATTTATTCCCACACTGGCATGGGAGACTTCAGAGTCACCACCCAGAATACCAAGAAATAAAATTTTATCACACTTTTAGGTTGCACTTGCAATATTAGAGAGGACCTTGAACATAACCCGACACAAGCTGGAGAAACAAACAACACCTTGAAGCATAAAAATAGACATGACTTATATGATGAAAATTTGAACCAATTGTTCTCCAAGCAATGAAGAATAATTAAAATATATGACTTTGACTATACCAAATCTACCTAGAGACGTTGGACTTAGCAATGTCCCCAGTAGAGTTGCCAATCTATTGGTTATTTTTTAGAAAAAAACTTAATCTTACCATTTACCTATGAATTTTCTAGAATCCAATGATAAGTAAAGGCAAGGATTGGCCAACAAATAGGTACTAACTTGCTAGTATAGACCTCTACTCTTCAGGCTCTGTGAAACCCAGGAGGGTGATCCTGACAATGTCTATATGATAGTCTTGTGACATTTTATCACAAACATTGAAAAGAGACAAATACATCCCTATCAAACGCAAATAGACAAAATTCCCCAAGGATTTGGAAAACCCTTTAACAAATTGTACCTATAGCTAGGAATGAGCAATACTTCATACTACCATACTGTAAATACAGGTGTGTCAAAAATTGTTGTAACTTGATTTGTGTTATTTGTTAGGTACAAGTGGCTCACTAACATCAAAGGTAACCAGACAAATAGACTAGTTCCTTATCTGAGGGAAATGGATTCACATATGTAATATACCGTAATACATTTAGCAAATTGAAACAAGCATTTGTAGACTATTGTATATTACTTTGTAACACACATCTCGATGTGTCCAGAATTAGAAACTCTTTAACAATCTTTAAATTTCACTTACAAATCTATGATCTCATTTAAGAACTTATTCAACTCTTTGAACTAAAGAAAAAGATGAAATCACACATTCAATCAGAGTGATTGAAGACAAATAAATAAACCTTGATTCTTTTATTCATAATTTGAAAGCCAAAATTATAGAGAGAAACTAATCCAAGAACTTTCAACTATCATTCATATATCTTTGCTATTGTAGAACAATTAAGCCTATTACAGATCTTAATACATTCATAAGACTTGACATTAATCTATTTCTCTGTGCTTGAAATTATCAGAGTTACATCATACATGAGCTCATAAATTTTCTTAACCATCAAAAGACTTGTGTAATTGGATGTGAATTCCTATTTATAGAAAACATGGGAGCAACAAGCATTGGGAAAAATTACAATTAATCTCGCATTTACATTTGACATACATTTCAATTTCAATTCCGAAATTCCTCAAGTAGCTATATTTTCTCATTGCAAATGGGGAAAATCATGTAAGACAAAACTTATTTGCACATGTTGTAGAAGAAACACCTGCTCTCCAAAAGACATCTCTCATTTGTTGCAACGACTTCCAAAATATCTTCTTCACCAGCCAAAAGGATTAACCACGTGCAGGCTCCATCAACAAAACTTTAAAAACATAAAAAATCAATAGAGAGATAAAAATTGACCCATCCAAGTCAACACTGGTGCCACCCATTTCCACGTTGGAGAGAGAACAATATTTTTTTGTAATACTTCAACAAAATCCTAATCTATACTATTTTCAAGCTATGCATTATTTCTCTCATGTCCATTAATCATCATGGTTGCATAATTCAAGACCAAAATTAGACTCACCATCCCACCATTGCAACTCAATCCTCCAATACATCCAAATATTTACTTTTCCAAGCCTGAAATTCCTCTTCAGTGGGCCAATTGAATTTCATGACATTATCAACCTTTTGTCTAGAAGGTGAATATTTTGTAAAAAATTGATTGGCTTCCTTATCAAACTATGCCAGAACAATCTCTTCATGGACTAGCATGTCCATGTTCCTCTTTAGTGTACCCATATCATGTTCCTAAAAAATTGAAGTAGCTTGACCTAAAATGACATCATTAGTTTCATTTCTCCACTCCTGCAGGGTTTTTATACTAACGTCATCCTTTAAAATAGATGGGAGGAGACCATGATGTGTTTCATGAAGGTTTTTAACCAACTCCCTTATCCTAGCCTCCAAAGGCTCAATAATTCCCTTGAATTCCTAAATCTCATTTACAATAGTAATGTTAGGCTTAAGCTTCTCAGGGGGTCAGCATTCTGCTTGGCTCCAATAGACATCATCCTCAACTCCTCCAACTTGGGGATCCATGTCTCCATGAGTGGAATAGCTCTCTCCTTATCACTACCAAAATTATTTATAGCAGATTTCATGGAGGAATAGTTGTCATGAATGTTGTTTAATCTATTTTTAACCCCCTATTTAGGTGCTCCAAGACTATAGTGACAATCTTCATATTACTGAAAAATATTTCCCTATTGACATTGTCACATTTTTCTTTGTATTCACCTAGTTGCTTAAGCAATTCCTCCTTGATGGCACGTTCCTCTAGCTGTGGTATTTCAGATGTTTCTAGCTCCACCAAAAAAATGGGTAGAGTTCCCATATTATATGGTAGAATTTCCCATGAGGAACTTGTGGTAGGGCTATAGTCAATAGGTGCTGGTTCAGGTGAAGTAATAGGGTAGGCAACATTAGTCCACTTTTTCTATCTTGGTTGAAAATTTTGCAATTTCTTCCTCAGTAATGCTATCTTTGTTTCAATTTGCATCTTTTTTTGTTCAATCTTCCCATAATGAACCAGCAAGTCATTGTACTGCTTCCTAAATTTTTCCTTTTATGCACTTCCCGAATCAACTATGGCTTTTGTAAACTGAGCAACATGCACTGACATTGTTGTTGAGATGATGTCTCTAACATTCTCTTTATTATCAGGCCTCCCTTGTAGTTTGGTGTAGGCTGTACAATATTAGGCTTCCTTGTGCTAGGGGCAATGGACCATATAGCTAATGCATCACATTTCTCACTAAAATTTGATCCTTGTAGTGCAATTGTAGCTTCTTCTTCTGAGTTGTAAAGTGGTTTGTCACACCTCTATCATATAAAAATAAATAGTAGAGGCCAAATTCCACTCCGGTAACAACAAAACACCACTATTTCTCACCATTTTTTTACCTTCTGCTACAATCATTTTATGAAATTTGGCTTTCATTTCTTTTAGGGCCTGTGCTTGGATAATTTCCTCTAGAAACTCAAGATGAAGACTTCTTTGCTTAGCTACAGTAGTAACATATTCATCCTTCTTAGCCCTATAGGTGAATTCCATGAAAGCTTGGGATTTTACAAATGAATCATCATCCATGAATTTTGAGCAAGCCTCCACCCTTAGATCATCAGATTTTTTTATCCCAGTGAGATCAGCCTTGCTCAACCTCATACCCAGTTGTTGCGACCTAGTCATTGTTGGTGCAGGAGGCATTCCTTGTTGCATTTCATGCTTAGATACCCATATTTCCTTATCAGGTTCATCATCATCATAATCCACCAAACATGTATGTTCAACCTTTTGCTTCTTCAATGGTGGCTCTTTTGGTGGTGAGGCATGTTGTGACGGGGAATCAACATCCACAATTTCAGGCCCATCTATCCTTGGAGGAGATGAAGGTGGAAGTTTTGGCACATGAGATAGAGGCCTTTGCTCCTCTTGTTGAGAGGGAGTAGCTACTGCATCATCTTTCTTTGCTTTGTTCTTCCTCATGAAAAAAAATATTTTATATTCTTGAGGAGGCTTATCTATAGGCCTTTCCTCCATAATAAGGATTTCTCCTCCACTTTTTTCTTCTTCCATGGGGGCTTTCCCCTTGTCTTGAATCATTCTTTCACCTCCAAGGTGACCAACCATTGTTTTAAAGTTCTGGAACACATATTCTACTCTCTACATTGTATTGGGGATTTTTGCAAGAGCAACGAATCTAGGATCCTTTTCCTTTTTCTTTCTTTGATTTTTTTTAAAAGTGATCCACTTTTCTTTTCTATTCTTTTTATCAACAAAATCAAATATGTTACTTATTATATCCTCAAGGGACTCAAAAATATGCACGAACTTGGAACTCGTGTTCCTTTCCTTTAACCAAGCCATGAAACCTTCAGGATCATGATACTTTCTTGTCATTTCTCTTTTCATGTGAAAATTCTTAAGTATATGATTTACCTTATTCCAACCTCCTTTAACCATTAAAAAATTAGAGAAGCATGTATATGAGGGGAAGAAAGTTCCCTTTCCCTAATCTAGAAAATGTTTATTCTCCACACTTCTCAACTGATACATTACCTCAAGAAACCCAATTCTCTCTGAGACATACTTATGAAACAAGTGAGGTGCGATAACGACACCATACACTCTTAAAACCATATATGCAGGGTAAGGGATAACATATCCCCAATTGTGATTAACCCCCAATTCAAGCATCCTATCTTTAGGTCTCAAGAAATCATGCAGGATCTTGGGAACTCTTGGCACATTCACAACCAAGACTCTTCTCAACTCGGAGGCAAACAAATTTTCAAATATCACATTATCAAATTTTCTATCATCCTTATCTAAGACAGTGGTCCAACACTGGACATGCAATTCAAAATTACCCTCCTTCCTATCCAATGTCATATTTTTCCCAAAGTATGATGCACCTTTGAATAGAAACATGTACATGAGCAGTGAATACCAACTAAATCTTACCCCCATCTCACCCCTTTTAAACCTTACCAAAGCCTCATGCATTTTCTCTACAAGAAACCATGCATAATCATATATAGTGCAATACTGGGGATGTTGTATGTGTGTTTCCATTTATATCAAAGCCATGGGCATTCTAGTAACTGGGTCATAGCCAATTATCTAAAAAATGGAGTAGTAAGTTCTTTGGAAGTAAGGGACAAAATAATTAACAAGATAGGGCTCTTTATCAAATGGTCCCAGTGTAACCCTATGCCCATTAATCTCTGCTAGATACTTTGGCAATATATGGACCTTGAATGCCTGATTAGTTTTATCATATTCCTCCCTTAGATCCTTTTCATCAATTTTAGTCATATCATTACTCCATTCAGTGAGTTTGAAAACATGATCAATTTCTTCCTTTGTGACTTTAACCATGTCAATTTTGTCAAAGGTCCTCACAGCCCTGGTGACTGGGTCATAATTGATAGCTACTACCTTTAACAAATCAATATCCAGGTATACATTCAGCACAATCAATTTTCCTATGTCAAGGTTCCAAGGGTTACCAACTGGAACACCACAATTTCTATTTCCAAATCAACCATAGAATAATTCTGACCCATTGCATGATAATTTGGCATCCTTGATAGTATAATATTTTTTGTCAATACCCTCAACTACTTGTGTACCTTTGAAAAGCACTTGACCCTTGGTATTTTCACTGGTCAGTTAGGTCCTTACTCAAAATTATTTTGTTGGTAGACGGTTCCTCCTTTGATGAAGACACTCTTGTTTTGGGAGCCATGACTCAAAGGTTTCATAAACTGGGCTTTTTGGTTGCACAAAATAAAATCTATGACTTGAACAAGGGTTTGACACAAATTATAGCAATGCGGGACCAACTAAATGTTCTTAAATAAATTTCAAACCTTAAAAGAAATGTAAAACCAAGAAAACCCTATTGACAGAATGATAGAGATAGTATAATTGATCAAGTTTTAATAATTTCAAAGGCAGGATAGTATATCAATTTACTGGATTGGTACAAGCTTAAAACCCTAACTCTGGCATCGAACTGGCTTGAGAAATGTAGCATGAGCTTCTCTAGATGTGTAAATTAGTTTTATCAATCCTCAATTATGTTTTAAACCAAGTTTTAAGGACCTTACATCTCTTAATTTGGTAGCTCAGCATCCTATCCGCCATTATGGCTCGCTCGCATGAACTGAAATGACTCACTTGCCCTTGATCTCAAATTTGAATATTATTCGTTGATCTTGCAACAAAATAAAACAATCACTAATTCAGATTTATCCAACTTAGTTTGAAAAGGTTGGTTGTGCACAACTGTTTTCTTTATCCAATTCAATCAAGCCATGTGGAGCCACTTGCTAGTGATCTGCATGCTCCACCATCTCTTTGTTACTGAATCAAGAAACCATGTGTCATCTTCCCCTCTCCCCCGTGAGTCTTAACCCATGTGCAAATTTTATCAATGAGGAGATGGGGAGGGGTTGGGATTGAATCTCCGACTCTCAATGTGTGCATGTCTTAACATGAGCTTGCATGCCTTTAAACATAATCCTTAGGTACTTGATCCATGGTTGTGATCAAAAGATCCTTTGGTTATCACAACATGTGATTTTGAAATTCCTTTTAGTAACTCGAGCTTTAACACTTTCCATATGCGGTGAAAAATTTCATTAATATTTCCCCATTCCCTAATGTTTCCTTGTTAGCTCAACTCATGACATGTGGCAATCTCCCACTTCCCCATTGAGAGATGAGAGGTAGAGGTGGGTCCCCCATGGGATGGCGGGGAGTGGTCAAGATTGACCAACGTCACCCTTCCTCGATCATCAATCTCATCGAACAAAGAGCTTTCCCTCTATAAACCCAATTGGGTCCCATAGATAGATGTCATTCACCTGTTGCCTCGTGATATTTTTTAAATGCAAAAAGAAATCAAATAGGGAGGCGGGGAATGGTCCTGATGTAGCCACATCTATAAATAGCCAATGTTGATCACACCATTTCATCAACCATCATCCTTTCAAAAGTGTTGGGCCCACCAATGAAGAGGGCATGTGGCACTCGCCCGCTAGAATATTTAAATGAGAAATAAAACGGAGTGGGGTCGCGATAATGGCTATGATCCACTTGAAATGATCTAATGGTCATCATAAAACCTTAAATTTTCACATGCCCAAAGTTAGTTTTAAAAAAGGGGACCTCCTAGGACAACATAAGAGAAGGCCTCAATAGACTTAAAAAAATTTAATCAAAGGATGTAAAGGCCAAACAAGGTTGATTGGTTGACCTTACAAAATAAAATATGTAAGGGGCCTAAGCATGAGCAGCAGTTTACTTCATGGGCTTCAATGGCATAAGATGTAACTTAAATGACCAGGTACTGACGAGAAGGGTTCAATGATGAATTAGAAAATTGGAAAGCATGTAGGCCTAAGGTTTACGTAGAAAGGATTCTAGGAACATAAACCCTAAAACATTGATAGTGAACAAAAAGAGAGATGGATCTAACCAAAGTTTTGTAGAATTTTGAGATGGAACATGAAGCATTTTAGGGGTTCCATCAGAATTGACTATGGTGGACCCTAAAGGACAGACCTAATGCCTCTAGTGCTCATCAGTGATGGCCTTTCCTACATGACACGTGTAAACAATGTAGTTCATGGAAGATGGGGTTAAAGAGTTCCTAGCCTAGAATAAGTGATAGCCAAACCTTCTAAGCTATAAACCACATCTAAACAAGAGAACACAAATAAAAGAGAGCGATAAACTAAAAGAAAGTAAATGAAACACTCCCCATTATGGTTGATTACTTCTCTTGTATCTCCTATTTCTCCTTATGCAACTTCTCCCTCAGATTTTTTGTAATACTTGTGCCAAACCTACAAATGGTAAGTAGAAAGTTGGAGACAAAAATGGATATTAAGTTTAAAATGGGAGATGAAGGTTGCTTTTATAGACAACCATTCGAATGGATGACTTAGATTAATCTTCTAGAAATATTCCAAGATCAATGGTGGAGGATGCATGAGAGGGAGGTTAAGAAATGGATGGTTGATATTAATCCTCCAGAAAGATGCCAAGATCAATGGTCCAAAATTGATGCACCAAGAATTTGTCATTCTTGGAAGAATTATGATAGGTATGACGCCTAACAGCTATGACAACAATGAAGGCTATGACAGGGGTTAATGACATGGAATCTTTGACCAAAAAAATGTGCATAAATAATTTATTTTCAATTATTTATTCAAAAATAGAGGAAAGGGACAAGAGGCAAATAAATTATTTATGCAAAATTATTTATGCAAATATCTTTTTTCATTTGGAGAAAATGAAAAAGGATATTTAATCAATTTAATTAAATGGAGAGATAGAAATTAGACATGGATATTTAATTTGAATTATTTATTCAAAAAAAGAGAGGAATGACACATAATTAAATAATTTCAACAATTAGTTAATTATAGAAGAATAAAAGGTCAAATAATAATTATTATTATCTAACTATAGACAACTGATGAAAGATAAATAATTAAATAAATAAAAATTTATTTAATTATTGAAGAAAGGGTATATTAGCGATGTAATTAAATAATTTTAATTGATCAGGATAGAATGAGATCAGAAGGTGAATTAATTAAATAATTAAAAATTATTTAATTAATAGAGGAATATGATCGAACATAATTGAATAATTAAAATTATTCAATTATCGAAGGACAACGACCAAGAAAAATGACACTCAGAGACTTAGGACATTTTTCAGTGTTTACATTTTTCCCCTCTTTGACATTATGCATGTCATCACGTTATGTCAAAGAAATTTAGTCAAGAGATACTCTAGGATGCCCCAGTGATAGTAGGGTACATGTTTTCCCCCTTGAGAGGACAGACAAGTTCAAAGAATGTGAATGTGCTCTCAAAATGGATGATAAGACTAGAGGATCAAGGATAGAAGAAATGTTAGCATGGAAAAGGACAAAGAAGATAGAATGTTAGGCGGGAAAAAGGAAAGGAAGATGGAGATGGGAAGTTAGACAGGAAATGACAAGGGACCAACTTTCATACTTTTATATTTATCATCATCAGGCATCAAAAGTGTCACGACTGGAACACAAACACCATGGTATGACATAGACCAAGGTGTGCAAGGTGACCATTTGTGAGAGACAAGCAATCAAAAGACAAAGTCAAAGGACAAGGAATGCCCTGGCTCATACTAAGGATCCAATTATCCCAATCTTTTTGCCAAGACAAACCACAAACAACAAACAAAGAAAAGAGGCCACGATCCATCATCGTCCCTCTAAATCCTTTAATAGGAAATCCTCAAGGTAACTAGTAACATTACCGAAGATCAATAAAAAATAAGATAAATCCAAACCATTAAAGTGTTTTCTAATATGAATAGTGCTTGCCAATGGTTTTGATAAGATTGATATGATTGATTAAGTTGACCAAGATGATTAAATTGATTGATAGGTTGACAAGGATTGATTGATAATTGAAAAAAGTTGACAAATTGATTTGATTCGATTATGCCTAGTTTCAGGAAGGGCACATCCTGAGCAAGGATGAATTGATTGATAAGATTGACAAGATTGATCCATTTGATAAAGATTGATAAAATTGAAAAGGTTGATTGATTTGATAAAAATTGATTGATAGGTTTGACAAGGTTTTATTGATAATGATTGTGCCTAATGTCAAGAAGGACACAACCTGATTAAGGAAAGATTTTTTGACAAGGTTGACAATATCAATTGATTTGAAAAGATTGATTGATAAAGTTGACAAGGTTGATTGATATAACCGAGAGATGTGATGATACCCAAGTGTAGGAAGGACACATCCTATTTTAGAGCTAGGGACAGATCTAATAAAGCTGGCCAAGTGATAAGTGTTGACAAGGAACCTAACTACAAGAAGGACACATCATGCTTAAGGTGAATGACAAGGTTGACCAAGTCTAATCCCAGGAAGGACCCATCTTGATAAAAGACAAGAAATAGGACCGAATGAGACAAATGACATAATGCCCCATTACGATACAAGATCAATGACCAGATTGATTGATGATAAAATATTTTGTTTGTTATGCTTATCTGTTGATTTGTGATTTGGTTTGAATGATATTTTTTTTGGACCAAGGACATGACCAGACTCAAAAAACCCTAAAGGACATGACCTAGGGGGCCTCGGTAGCTCATCGACAGAATGCCTTGCCCATGTAGCAATGCGCAGAGACAACATAGTTCAACCACTCTAACAAAGATTGAATCAAACCCAAACTTAGACTCAGTTTTTGAAGTTTTTGGAAGTTTTTTGATGTTTTTGGATTTTGAAGGTTTTCTGATTTTATTTTTTTTTGGATTTTGATGTTTTCTTATTTGTTTTGGATTTTCAAAATGTTTTGATTTTTTGGATTTTTGAAATGTTTTGATTTTTTTGGATTTTTTTAGGACTTTTTTGAAGTTTTTAATATTTTTTTAGGACTTTTTTCAAATTTTTTGTATTTTTGACTTTTAAGGGATACTGAGAATCAAGTGTAGTAATTATGAAGGTGCATACTGTTGATAGGTTCAGAAAATGGTTCTCCTTCAGGAGTAGAAATCTAATAAGCGCCTGATCCATATGATGTTCTGACGATGCCTTGATTTTGTTGGGATGATAATGTTGGATGAAAGGACCTGATTTGGATGAGGAGTGCAAGTGGAAAATATGAGGGGTGATATATGTGGCAGATGAAAGAAGCTATGATATGATCCCTAATGTGCAAACTATGTGGGCCATCAAGTTTTAGACGAAAAGGAGTTTGGGTGACCAATAAGCTAAAGTACATGAAGGGGTCATCATCAAAGGTACATTGAAAAACATTACCAATGGAAGTGGAAAGATATGACGAGTGTGTGAGTATAGGTGGATGAAATAGGATGTATGGAATGAGTGAAAGTGATGGTGGAGACATGGGATCAAAAATCTCTTCTTTTGGGATTCTTCTTTGATGGATGCCCCTAGTTATTTTTTATGGAGAGACATAGTTAGAGATCAATTCTTTCTTACTTTCATTCTTCTGATAGATGCCCCTAGTTATTTTTGATGAAGAAGCATAATTTTTCTTTCTTTCAGTCTTTACTTTTATTTGTATCTTTGACTCATCCAATAGCTTTTGAATTTGGCTAAAGGACTTTTCTTGATCATTCTTTCTTTGTTTTCTTTCTTTGGATTTTGGATCTCTGTTCGTAAAAGGAACTTTTACCTTTAATTCTTGAGCTTTATCCTTTTTCTTTTCTTGATATATGACTTGTTGATCCATATCTATAATGTGGATGGATGTGAGTGAGATGGGTGAAATGGATGGAGTGATAGGAATGTTTGGCGTGACAAGGAGTGACAATGCCATCAATAGAATCTTTGGGACTATCCTTTTCGGTACTATTAACGTCGAAGGAGGCCTGCACGTCCTTAATGACTTGACAAGATGGCTTAGTAGAGGTGACAATAGAAGATGCATATCCTATCCTAGAGTAGGTGGGATGGAAGGATGATGATTGAATATCCCCAATGGGATCATGATCAAGGAGTGGGTTATCATGGACACAGGAGGATTGAGTGGAAGCGGATAGGGCAAAGGTGGATGTAGTATCAGGATTCCAAAAGGTTTCAATCCAAGCATAGCCATCTTTTTGTGTTTCTTCTGCAGCTTTCACCAATTTTAGTGAGTAAATATTCAGGCCTACTCCACCGTCTACTAGGACTCATCTGATCTTGTGTGCATTAATGTAGACTTCTAGGTGTAGAGGACTATTATGATCATATTTTGGTGCTAAAAAGTCTTGTTCAGAGAAGGTGACATGGTGTGGCATAGCTAGGTATCCAACCATGGCCTGAAATTCATTGACATCTAGATTTGCAGGTACACAGGCCTCTTGCAAGGCTTTATCAAGGATGGCTCTATGTTGTGGTGAGATGCAAAGGAGCTCCAAGATAGAAATTTGTGCAGGAGTTTTCCCTAGCTACTCTAGGAGGTTGTATTGACCCTTTGGTTGAGGATTTTCAAATGGTTCCAAAATAGTTATCTTGGTTTTGTAGGTGGCAACAACACAATCTAATTTTTCCTTATTTATGGTGATAGTAGCAATGCGATCATCGAAGGGTGTCACATTAAGGATGATTGTGTTGTAATCATGTTTGGAAGTTGCATAATTGGTATTGTTGTTGTTGTTTACTGAACTAGAGGCTTTTCATTTATCATGGTCTTGTAGGGGTGTTTTGAATATGGTGTGATCAGCATTCGTCTTGGCATATGAATTATCAACTGAAATGTTTTGATCCTCAATAAGGTCTTGAATGATATTATTGAGTGTCCAACATCTAGATGTTTTTTGTCCTTTTGTATGGTGGTAATCACAATATTCGTCATCTTTCCACCAATTAGGTTTGATCAAGGAAGGTTCATAGTTTTTGGTGTTTGGTAATGTGATGACATTTTCTTGCAAAATTCATTGAAGAATTGATTCAATGGGTTCACCCAAGGGGGTATATGTTCTCTTGGCATGGGGAGGACCTCTACATTGTTGATTGTTTTGGATTGTGTTTAGTGTTTTGTTTTGACCTTGTGTTTGTGTGTTTGGCGTATTGGGTGTATTTGATGTGGAAGGACCTTTAAGTTGAATGATTAGACCTTTGGTTATTATTTTGGCATCAACAACTCCGTCGTTTGTGACATTCTTGTTTTAGGACCAGTATTTTCTCTTCTCATTGTTGGGTTTCAGATTTTCTATGTTTATCTTGAAAAATCCTTAGGCAATAAGACCTTTCTCAATAAGGAAACCTTTCTCCAAAATCTCTTCAAAGGTTGTGCAACATTGGATTTGAACTCGACTCATCAATTCTTTGTTAAGGTTCTCTACAAACATGGTGACAAGTTGGTTTTTAGGAATGTGACAAGGGAACTTGCTAACCAATCCTCACCATCTCTGGTAGAATGAGGTAAGTGATTCCCATTCCTATTGTTTGTTTGTGCTCAGTGTTGCAAGGGTGACATCATTTTTAATGTTGAAGGAAAAATGATTGATGAATTTGTCAGCTAGTTCACCCCATGTTTTGATTCCTGAAGGAAGGTGTGCAAACCAATCTAAGGCTACCCCTATAAGGCTTAATGGGAATAGTCTCATCAAATAGGTGGGGTCATATGCAACTTCGATACATGATGTGTTGAATTCTCGAATGTGCTCTAATGTATCCCCTATACCATTATACTTAGGAAAAGGTGGTGTTGTTAAATGAGGGGGAAAGGGAGGAATGTATAGATTTTGATCAAATGGAAAGGGGCAAACCTCTTCCACAAAATACATCTTCCTTTTTGGTTCCCAATTGTGTGTTTGTCATTCGTTGTTCAAGATTTTGTATGTGTTGTATCAAATAGTCTGCAAGGGATGATGTTGCATTATTTTGGTGAGATGTCATAGAGTTGGCATTAAGGTTGTATGTTGGATTTGGACTAGGATTGATGCTTTGTGACATGGAACTTTCGTTTCCATATGGATGTGTGTTGCTTGGATTAGGAATGAAATTGGAACTTAAGTTTGTGCCAAAGGTCATGTTGGCACTTGGTATGACATTTTAGAATTGAGGTGTGGGCGCTTGATTCATGTTTTGATTTTGAGAATTCAGTCCTTGATTTGCAAGTGAGGGTATGGCTCCTTGGTTAACTTTTTTATATGAAGGTGTAGGGCCTTGGCTGATGTTTTGATGTGAAGGAATGTTCCCTTGGTTGATGTTTTGAAATGAAGGAATGTTTCCTTGATTGACATTTTGAAGTGAGGGTGTAGGTCCTTGGTTGGAATTTTGATATGAAGGAATGTTCCCTTGATTGATGTTTGAAGGTGTAGGTCCTTTGATTGGTATTTTGAAATGAAGTAAAGGTTCCTTGGGTAGAATTTTGGAATGATGGAGGAGCCCCTTGATTAGTGTTTTGTAATAATGGGATTGATCCTTGATTTTCACTTTGATTTGGGGTTCTTCATGAGACAATGTGAATCCTTCTAGATTTAGTTGGTGGGTTTTCACTTGATGAAGGGGCACCTTGAAATTGGAATAAGGAACCTTGACTTGAGTTATGAAGTGTAGATTTAGGACCTTGGTTTGCATTTTGGGTCAAAGGGGTAGGACCTTGTGATGTGGAATCTTGGCTGGTATTTTGTGGTGTGGACTTAGGACCTTGGTTTGTATTTTGGATCAAAGGTGTGTGAACTTGTGATATGACACCTTGATTGGTGTGTTGGAAAAGGGGGTTTGTGAAGGTTTTTCCCATGGTATTGGAAGGGCCCCCAAGTGTGAAACTTTTTCCTTGTGTAGTGATATTGGTTTCCTTGATTCTAAATGTTGAGATGCTTGGGATGTGTGTAGTAGTGGTAGTCATGTGTGTGGTTGTACCAAGAGGTATGTTTGACATTTGTTGTGATGATTGCATGCCCAATGCAAATGGATTTTTGGTTTCTTTCTCCACAATGGTTGATATGTCAAAACCTTGAGGTAATTTGGCCCCCTTTTGCCTAGTGCATAAAAGTATTTGTTAGGGTCTGCACTAACAAGTTGATCAATCATGCTCAAAATTTTTGGGTCACTATAAGCTTATTAACTTGGGTCAATTTTCTATTGGGCTCTTCTTGGCTCATTTTTTTCCATGTTTGGTCTCTTGGTGGTGTGTCTCTTGGAGGTGTATAATGATTTGAATCTGCTCCAAGCGTAGTGTCATGAAAAGGGTTGCTTGAAAGCTCCATGTTCTTTATTTTGGTTTGGAACCTTGTTTCAACCATATGAGACTTTTGCAAGTTGGGAGGTAATGCAAGATGTTAATGGGACTATGCTATGTTTTTGGATTTTCTTGAGTATAAGGATAATGAGATCTAATGCAAGAAATGGATGCTAAAGGACACTAAAGATTGGTTAATGATCAAGAGTGATGATAAGGTGACTAAATGATGCTAATTGAGGATTAAAGTAATAATGCAACTAAGGCTAAGATGGAGATAAACTATTTTTTTTTGTATTTTTGGGATATAAAAATGTAAGGAAAATGAGACTAATGGATGAAAGATTGATATGATTCTAATGTAAAGTGGGCTATTTATTTTTTTGTATTTTTGGAAATAAGGGTGCAAGGTGCAATCTAAACAATATGAGCCTAAATGAGAATAAGGAAATGCTAAGGAATCCTAAAATCTTAAACAAAGGGTGGAAATCAAGCTAATGTGAACCCAAGGCAATAGATTCCAAATGTCATTGACCTTAAGAGGACAACTTTGACAAAATAGAGCCAAGACTAGCACACAAGACTATGACTCAAACTTGATAAAATGAAAATGAAAAGACAATGACAAGGACAATGGTCAATGAAAAATAGAATATGTATCCCAAAATTCCCAAGAGCTCAAAGGTCTTCCTATGTTCAAAATATTAAGGTCTAGATGCAACCTAAGAGTCAAGGTCTAATTTGTGCAATGCAAAGGTTTGATGAATGCAACCTATAATGAAATGTATTTCTAATGGGAATGCCTAAAATGAACTGGTAAAACTTGCAAGTCTCTGGTTCATCAGACTGAGGTCACTACGGATTTGTTTTGATCAAATTTTAGACTCAGATTTTGGGAATTTTTGTTTAGCAGAAAATTATAGTTCAATTTTCAGTAGATGCATCCCATAGTTGCGGTTCAGGTTGTCAAATGCGGCTCTTTTTTTGAAAAATAATTTTCATAAAGTCAGTTGTAGTTTTCTAGCTTACATTTATGGCTCACAGTAACATATGTGGGTCTATGTCTAATAGGTGTGGTTCCAGGATGTTGTTTTTGACAATTTTGATATTTTGCAATGGTTTTGATCCAATTTTTTTATTATTACTAATGAAATATGATTGGAAAACACAACAGACAGTATCAAGCACTTTGTTTTGGTATAAGGCCTACATACCATAAGAACTTGACAATTTAGTCTCATCCTTTTATATACCGGCCCAAGCGAAAAACTAGTTGGAGTTGTTCCCTCTTGTGAGGTAGGCCCCTCTAAGGTATACGCACAAAAACATACGGGTTTGGCTTTCTGATCACCTAGTTTGCACAAGGTGAGAGCATAATACTTGCCATCCTTCAAACACTAAGATGTGGTTCATTTACCCTCTAATTAAATCTATGTGAGAAAGACAATCATTCTTTTTAGAGCACCAATCGAAGTGTTATCTAATCTAAATAAAACAAGATTATGGTTTCAAAATAAATCCTTGGACATTCGAACCTATAAAACCATGTATTATTAGTTTCACAAAATGATCTTGGACCAACAAAAAAGCTACAAAATCCTATTAGCACAAGAGATTAAAGCTAGACTAGAAATCCAAACCAGAAAATGAAGAAATGAAATTGAACTAGAGAACTTAAAGGAAGCTAAACTAAGAGCTCAATTTTTTTTGTTTCTTCAAAAGAAGTAGTTTTGGGATCTCCACTTTAAAGCCACACATTGTAAATAGAAAATCAGTAACCCATAAACTGTACTATATTTTCACAAACCAAAAGAAAAATAAAAAAGATGTTAAAACTGGAACTTTATACATGACAGACAAATGTGTCACTTCTTTTGTCAGTTGTGTCATTGCATTGTGTTACACAAGGTCAATTGTGTCACATTTTTTAATTCAAATTTTCTACCCACAGATGGCTTCCAAAGATGCGTCGTTTCTAGATGAGTGCATAACTTTGTTTTTCAAATGCGTCACTTCCTGGAAAATGTGTCATTTTGCTTAACAGTTGTGTCATTTTGTACCTAAAATCTACAAAAACAAACAAATTATGTATGAAAAATTTGCAAAAAATGATGTTTGCATTAGGTTCACCAATGTAAGATAGGGTTAAAGAGTTTCTAGCCTAGAATAAGTGACAACCAACACTTCTAAGCTATAAACCACATCTAAACAAGAGAACACAAATAAAAGAGAGCAATAAACTAAAAGCAAGTAAATGAAACACTCCCCATTATGGTTGATTACTTCTCTTTCTCTCCTATTTCTCCTTATGCAACTTTTCCCTTAGATTTTTTGTAATACTTGTGCCAAACTTGCAAATGGTAAGTAGAAAGTTGGAGACAAAAATGGTTGTTAAGTTGAAAATGGGAGAGGAAGGTTTCTTTTATAGAAAACCATTCGAATGGATGGCTCAGTTTAATCTTCTAGAAAGATTCCAAGATCAATGGTGGAGGATGCATGAGATGGACGTTAAGAAATGGATGGTTGAGACTAATCCTCTAGAAAGATGCCAAGATCAATGGTCTAGAATTGATGCACCAAGAATATGCCATTCTTGGAAGAATTATGACAGGTATGATACTAACGGCTATGACACCTAACGACTATGACAACAATGAAGGCTATGATAGGGATTAATGAAAGGGAATATTTGGCATAAAAAAGGTGCATAAATAATTTATTTTAAATTTTTTATTCAAAAATGGAGGAAAGGGACAAGTGGAAAATAAATTATTTATTCAAATTATTTATTTGGAGAAAATGAAAAAGGAGATTTCATTAAATTAATCAATTTAATTAAATGGAGAGATGGAAATTTAAAGAGAAGTGGGTAAAAAATTTATTTCAAGCAAAGAGTAGTACAAAAGATATTACAAGCAAGAAGGCCAAGGACAAACACAAAGATTACAAGGATTTCAATGGAGCACTCTTAAACTCTGTTCTAGGCGCCCTTATGGAGATAAGCCTCAATAAGTCACTTGTGACTCAAAACCTTCTCTTATGGACCCAAACCCTAGGAATGTTCTTAAGGGACATAATTACACTTGTCTTGAATGACTACAAAGCCCCAAACCTTTGTCTTATATGCAAACTCACTTTTCCACCTTAACTAGGCTTCTAGCCCAACTAGGCCTCTAGCGATGGATTTTTGAACTTTCACTCAAATTCCCCAAAGGACCCTCCAATATAATGATTGATTCAGATGTTTTTTATGATGCTAAACAACATACCCAAACCTTGATGGCACTTGTTTTAGACTAACCCTTCCAAAATCTGTTGTCTTCACAAAATCAAGGCCTAATTAGCCCTCTTTTCCAAAGCAACCCTACTCAAATCTTAACTCCAAATTATAATAATTTCAAAAGTATCTTAAAATGTCTCCAAACAAAGGATTTTCAAGGTCTTAGTATTCTATGACACTTTTAAGACCATCAAACACAAAACCCTCAATAAATTCCCCTAAAACTAGGGCTTCTTGAAAACTAGCCTTCCAATCACTTCCAGAACCTTTTCTTGGAATTTTCACCAATAACTCAATGTAATTAATCAATCCAAACTCAAAAACATGCCCCTTTTTCGGGCAGAACTCCCACTTATATACCTTAGCTTCCATTTTCATGCACTTTGCATTGTGAAAACTCGGTGTACACCCTAGATTCCTTCCTACCTGCATGCTATCTTGATATATTTTTACTATACATGTTATAAGAGATCCATTTCATAGGTTACAACATCATTCCTTCATGAAATGGATCAAACACCCATGAAAACCACCAAGAATTAGAGAAAAGATTGAATTTCCTTAGGATGGTCAGTTATAATACACAAAAGGATTGATTTATATTGCCTTCAGGTCATAGAAATGGTTCCAAAACATGTAAATACAAGCCCTCAATACATCCAATGGAGCATTACACCAAAATAAATCAAAGATTCATCAAAAAAACACCAAAAGATGCAAGAAAACTGAAGTTTTTCACTTTCTTCCTGTAGCAGTTCGTACAGTACTTGCAAAACCAACCCAACCTCTGTAAAAATGCTTCCTCTAAGGTTATAGATCAATTCCCCAACTTCTCAAACCATTTTGGATTGATTTGTTTACATTATTGTTGATTAAACTCCTAAAACTCACTTACTCGCCCAAAGCACAACTAACCGTTGGAATTCAAAATTTGAATTTCCAACTCATCATTTATTGATCTGTATTAACTAAAAACTATCTAACCTTTAATATTTGACCTTGATTGATATAAATAAAGCATTATAGACCTACGTACCCCCTTAGGACACTATTGGTCCACTTACAATGTTTTTTGGGTCCTAGGGTCCTTATCAGGACCCTCAGGACTTTTGACTCCCTTAATCTTTTCATCCATTTCAAAAGCCATTATAGGATTCAAAATGTTATAGTTGATGCTATGCAATGTGTTAAAGTTCTTCATGACCCCTGCATCCTCTTGAACCTTAAAGTGTTCCTTGAAGAGCTTGGGTGCCCCCGCACCAATCTTCAAAACTCCATGGGGGGCAGGTAGCCAATTCCCTTCACGCACCGTCTTCCCTCTAAATTTTTGCCTCAAACCAATATTAGGCCTACCCACAAAATTATCAAAGATTCCCATATTCAGAATAATCCCCCTCTGCTCAGGAGCCATGGGGATTGAAAGATCACACTTAGGCACAACAGTTTCCTAAATAACTCCTAGAACTCTCAACCAAAATTGTCTCACCTAAAGTTTCTTAACCAAAAAGATTCTACGATTTAGTTCCAGTGAAGTATGCCAAATTATTAACTAGGACCAATTTTCCAAACAATCTAGAGAATCGTGGACATGACCGGTGTCGTACCCAACCATAGCCAAAAATCTTCCAGTGAAGAAGCATGCCAGCACGGTAAATTCCAAGAAGCCCACCAAAAGTTCCAAATCTCACTAACAAAGGGACACTGAAAAAATAGGTGAGAAACATTCTCCTCACTGTAAGAACATAAAACACACATGGAGGGCCCATGAAACCCCCATTTCCACAAATTATCCCAGGTTAAGCATCTACCCCGCATCACTAGCCAAGAGAAAAAGTTACTCTTGGGCCAGGAAAAAGTGTTCCAAATGTGCTTCCACCAAGAGACCCCTGTACTCCTATAAATCTACTTATCCAGTACCTGATACCTAGAAGCAATAGAGAACCTACCTCTTGGATCATGACCCCAAGCAAGAACATCCTTCTCCTCCCGAGAGTTACAAAACCTATTTTCAAGAATATTGGCAAGCTCTTGACACTCCTCCGTTGTCCCGCCAGGAGGCCACTTCTACACGTTCTTCCACTGATATGTAGTAGACTGTTCTATAAATTGAGGGAACTTAAAGTCCTTCACAAACTACCAACCTGCCTCCAAGAAGATTTTTCTAAGATCCTAAAGATGAGGATGGGTAACCAAAATAGGAGGATGAACATCCCAAGAATCAGACCAAAAAAGAGCCTCTAACCAGTGATTACAAATCCAAAAAATGCCCTTCTTGATCAACTCAGCCTCTCTTTTAAGAGTACTCCAAACCATTGAGCCTTTCCCTAGTAGACCAAACCGAGGGATCTCACTGCTATCCACACAACCCAAATATTTGAAAGTGAGAATCTTAGCCCAAGTTTGTTGCTGCTAAGTACACCATCTCCAATAGAGCTTTGCAGCCAAGGCTTGACCATTAAGATTATCCCATCTCAACCCAAGACCCCCTTCGTGCTTCAGACGACACACCTCCTCCCACTTAACCACAATCCATTTTCTCGAGAGAAGATTACCCGACCAAAGAAATTTCTAACAATGAAATTCAAAGTCCTAGACAAAGCTAGTAGGGGCCGATAGCACAAAACACCTGTATAACGGAAGAGCCTGAACCACCGACTTCAAAAGAGTAACTCTTCTAGTGGTAGAAATTCATCTACAGATCCAATTACTTACTTTCTTACCAAATTTTTTGCTCATATCCTGCCAATACAGTCTCAGAAGTGAGTATCATGTAATTGGAATTTCCAAATACACAAAAGGGAGAGAACCAATTTGGAATCTAAGGATCATGGCTATCCTCCATTGGATTAAAATGGGTGTATTAAAAAAATAAATGGAAGACTTAATCTCATTAATGCTCTAGCCTGAAGCTAATAAATAATAGTCCAAATATTTCCTCAGGTTAACCACTTCCTCCACTTTGGCAACCCCTATCAAAGCAGTGTCATCCACAAACTAAAGATAGGACTGAGGTGGAATGCCATTACCCCAACGCCACCCCTGAATCAAACCAATCTCCACCCAGGATCTCAAAAATCTCCCAAGCCCCTCTGCCATTAGAATAAATAAATATGGGGAGAGAGGATCACCCTATCGCAAGCCTCTGGATGCCCCAAAAATATTTGAAGGCTCTCCATTGATCAATATAGAAAAAGATAAGGAGGTGGCACAACTCATAACCCATTCAATCTAGTCACAACTAAACCCAACAACCTTCAAAATCTTATAGATAAAATCCAATTTGACATGGTCATAATCTTTTTCCATATCCAGCTTAATGAACATAGCCTTCTCTCTAGAAATGGACATAGAGTGCACAGTCTCAGCAGCAATAACCATCCCATTAAGAATCTGCCTCCCATCCATAAAACTGCCCTACTCCTACGAAATCAACCTATCATGCCACGACTTCAAACACTCAACAATCACTTTGGTGATAATATTATACACCACATTGCAGAAGGAAATTTATCTAAAAAGATCCAAATAATTTTCCCCTTCCCGCTTGGGTATAAGAGCCAAAAAAGTAGCATTCATAGCCTTAAGCATTTCCTTGTTCCTATGGGACTCCTAGACCACTACCAACAAATCAAGCTTGATAACCTCCCAAAACTCCTAAAAGAAATCTATAGGAAATCCATTAGGACAAGGAGCTTTTCCTTTCTTCATTTGGAACACAACCTCCTCCACCTCAACCAATGTGATTGCTTTAGTTAAGGCCTCATTCATTTCTCCAGTCACCAAAGTAGGAATACAAGCTAAGATGGAAGCCTCTTCAATGCAAGCTAGGGGGAAGTCATTGGAAACTAACTCAGAGAAGTATCTAACAGCCTCCCTTGAGATATTCACACTAGTGCAAAGAAGGGTCCCATCATGAGCTTGAATAGCTAAAATGACATCACCCTACCTCTTGTCTTTGATAGAATTATGAAAAAAAGAAGTGTTCCTATCACCTTCTTGAAGCCACTCAATATGACACTTTTTCTTCTAAAATATTTCCTCTCGAAGCTCCCATTCCTCCACTTCCTTCACAACCATCATTTTAGCCATGTGCAACTCCTCAGATAGTCCTTGATCCTGAATGAGCCACGAAACAGAGTCCAACTGATCATAAGCATGCCTCTTAGCCTGGGAAACATTGCTAAGGTGATATCTATTCCAACATTTCAACATATATTTAATGAACTGTAGGTGCTTAACAAAGGAGTACATAGCAGTGCCAAAAGTTGGCTTCCCATCTCTCCACCAGCCCAAAACCAAATCATGAAGAGAGGCATCCCAAATCCACATAAGTTGGAACCTAAAACAAGGCTTATTCATAGGGAATTTAGACAGAAGAGCAAAAAATTTAATTGGCCAATGATCAGATCCTTTCCAATCCAAAATTTTAGAGCTAGTCACCTAACTATCTCCCACCCAGAAGTTGGAAACTAAGAACCTGTCCAATCTTTCAGAAATAGCACCATCCCTAATCCTCCTATTGTTCTAGGTGAATAAACCATTCCTAGGTTTGATGTCAACCAAATTCAAAGCAAGCATGTTATCCCTAAGAAGCCCATTAGAGGGATCCAAATGCCCAATACCCCCATTTCTCTTCCAAGGAACAAAGAGCATTAAAATCACCTGCAAAAACCCACAGATGAAGAGGCACCAAAGAGTGAAAAAATTGAATATGGGCCCACAAGTTCACTTTACCAATAAAGTCAATAGGAGCATAAATATTAGAGAAAAGAGCTTGCTCACTAGATTCCAAACCAATAGCTATGAAGGAAATAGAGTGTTGACATGTGATCCACCAAGAAGGGAAAACCTTACACGAGTCCCACATATAGGCAATGCCCCTAGAGCTACCTTGTGCACCCACACACTAACACATACCACAGCCCCAAATCTTTTGTGCCAAATTCATCATACTATCAATAGGAAACTTAGTCTCTTGAAGGAAGACCAAGTTTGGGGAGTGCACACAAATCGATTCTTGAATAGCCTTTTGTCTAGGGATTCTATTCATACCCCTCACTTTCCAAGATATCACAACCATTGAGAAAATTGGGAGAAGTGAGCATCACTAGTTCTCATTGAACCCGATTCCACCAAAGTTTCCCGAATTAATTTAAGCTTTTCTTGATCCTTCTTCCTTCCCGCTTTCAAAGGCATCTCAGGAAGATTCTTTTTAAAAGGTTTATGTTGTAAACCAAGAGGTGTAGAAGAAACCTTCTACTTCCCTAATTCAATAGCTCCCTTCTCAGGGATAGAACACAAGCTAGGAAAGCCAAGCCCTAGTGAGGTATCCTGAGCTAAAGAAGCCTCCATCAACAAATAATCTATGGGAGGAACACTCAAATCCATCACAGTGCTAGGGTTCGTTGTCAAATGTGGGCTACCAATAGAGTCATGTTGATATCCCATGAGCGGATCTACTAAGGGCTCATCCATAACCTACATGTCAGTGAGAATTCCTTCCTCTTGAACCAAGTCATCTAAAGCATCAAACTTGTTGAATGTTTCATCTTCTTGTTGATCTTTAAAAGTCATCTTTTATCCCTTGTTCCTATTACATGGTTTGATAGGAAAAAAATCATCCTTATCCATCCCTACTCCTTGCATGGGCATCTTGCCTTTATCCAACTTTTGTGCTAGCAGAGAATGAGTAGGACCCAAACCGGAGTTATTTGCTGCTCTGGGACACTTCTGCAGCAGGTGCCCATACTCATGGAAAAGATGGCAAAGAAAGGGTAAAGTTTCATAATCTAGTTGTTGAGTCCAAGAGACCGAACCAAGAGACATATCAATCGAGCCTGAAAATGGCTTATTCAAATCAATTTTTCCATAAACACAAGCATAAGAAAATATTTTCTTAGATAGGGTTTGTTGTGAAGGGCCAACAGGCTTGCCAAGCAGGAGAGCAATAATCTGTAATATACCATTCCTCCAACATTTTACCAGCAACCCAGGAAGGAAAACCCAAATCGAGACTTGCAAAGGAAGCTCCTCAGGAGAGTTAAAGCCCACATGCTAGTGCTTAATAAAAAGGCCCACCTGATTATAAAAATATGGCCCCCCTTCAAAGACACAATTCCGATCAGCAATCTAAGAAAAGTCCAATAGAAAAAAATTATTGGGACCCAACAATATCTCAAAATCCCCCTCTGGGTTTCAGGTTTTCCAGACCCAAGAATCTAAAAAGAGGAGCAGCACACACAACCCCATAAATTTGCATATTAGAACATGATTGCAGCAATATGCGACATCTTTTTCCACCAACTCCAACTGAATGATCAATTTTGGATGATCTGACGACCTTTCCAAACACCCATTAATCTTGTGCAAACAAACGCCACCATAATGGGATGGTCCACCCTCTGCGACATCCATAACTAGAATAAAAACCACCCCTCAGCCCACCACGAGACTCAATCAGAGGTCACATAGAAGGAACGAATAATGCATAGAGTGAAGCCTTCCAAATGGGAACCACCAACACATAAACCTACAACACAGGCCATGGGTTCAAGAGAAATCCCAAAGTAGCAGTAAAAGTCACGACAACTCCAAAACCACCGATCCAAGCAAAAGTAGAGAGAAATTCCACCCAAGGAAAGGTTGGACAATACCACCAACCTACCGCATCACCTCCTCACCCAATGCACTCAGCAAGCAGCTACAAACAACACCAAAAAAGAATAAAAAAATTTTGTCATAGAGAAAACACCACCCCCCCCCAAACACATAAAAATCCCCTCCCCTCACAGCTAAGACACCAGCCAAGCCAACCAAAGAAGGAATAGGTGCATGCATGAACAGATCGCTATGCGCAGCTTGACCTCAAAGGCATTAGGTCTATATAAACCAAACGCGCCATCCTCCCAGGAGAGATGGAAATTAGACATGGATAATTAATTTGAATTATTTATTCAAAAAAAGAGAGGAATGAAACATAATTAAATAATTTCGATGTAATTATTTAATTATAGAAGAATAAAAGGTCAAATAATTATTATTATTATCTAACTACTATAGACAACTGATGAAAGATAAATAATTAAATAAATAATGATTTATTTAATTATTGAAGAAAGGGGTATATTACTGACACAATTCAATAATTTTAATTGATCAGGATAGAATAGAGATCAAAAGGTGAATTAATTAAATAATTACAAATTATTTAATTAATAGAGGAATATGATCAAACATAATTGAATAATTAAAATTATTCAATTATCGAAGGATGATGACCAAGAAAAATGATGCTCGCAAACTTAGGAAATTTTTTCAGTGTCTACATTTTTCCCCTCTTTGACATAATGCAGTTCATCGCATTATGTCAAAGAAATTAAGTCAGGAGATGCTCTAGGATGCCCCAGTGATAGTAGGGTACATGTATTCTACAAACCACAATGGATAGAAATCAAGAATGCAAAACATAAAATAAAGCACTCCCCATCATGGTTGATTACTTCTCTTGCTCTCCTATTTCTCCTTTTGCAAGTTCCTAGCCTAGAATAAGTTACAACCAACACTTCTAAGCTATAAACCGCATCTAAACAAGAGAACAAAAATAAAAGAGAGCAATAAACTAAAAGCAAGTAAATGAAACACTCCCCGTTATGGTTGATTACTTCACTTTTCTCTCCTTATGCAATCTTTGCCCTCAAACTTTCTAGTAAACTTGTGCAAGTACCTACAAATAGTAAGCAAGAAAGTTAGAGATGAAAGGCCGTTAAGTTGAAAATGGGAGAGGAAGGTTTCTTTTATAGACAAGCATTTGAATGGACGCCTCAGATTAATCTTCTAGAAATATTCCAAGATCAATGGTGGAGGATGCATGAGAGGGAGGTTAAGAAATGGATGCTTGAGATTATTCCTCCAGAAAGATGCCAAGATCAGTGGTCTAGAATTGATGCACCAAGAATATGCCATTCTTGGAAGAATTATGATAGGTATGACACTGACGACTATGATACCTGATGGTTATGATAGCAATGTAGGCTATGACAGGGGTTAATGACAAGGCATCATTGGCCAAAAAAAGGTGCATAAATAATTTATTTTAAATTATTTATCCAAAAATGGAGGAAAGGGACAAGTGGCAAATTATTTATTTGGAGAAAATGAAAAAGGAGATTTAATTAAATTAATCAATTTAATTAAATGGAGAGATGGAAATTGGACATGGATAATTAATTTGAATTATTTATTCAAAAAAAGAGAGGAATGACATAATTAAATAATTTTGACAATTATTTAAGTATAGAAGAATAAAAGATCAAATAATTATTATTATTATCTGACTATAGACAACCGATGAAAGATAAATAATTAAATAAATATAAATTTATTTAATTATTGAAGAAAGGAGTATATTAGTGACACAATTAAATAATTTTAATTGATTAGGATAGAATAGAGATCAAAAGGTGAATTAATTAAATAATTAAAAATTATTTAATTAATAGAGGAATATGATCAAACATAATTGAATAATTAAAATTATTCAATTATCGAAGGACCATGACCAAGAAAAATGATGCTCACAGACTTGGGACATTTTTCAGTGTCTATAGTTCAACACTTTGGATTGACATTATTTTTTATTTATTTATTTTTTGTTTGATTTTATGATGTTTTTAGATTTTGAACTTTTGTGATAATGTCCTCAAATACCATTTGTAAGATCTTTGTGAAACCTTAGGTTGAGTATTTTCCTCAGTCTAGAGCAAGACAAGTTATTATGAAGGGATGGATATACTAAGTGGTTATGATGCTAAATTTTTAATTAGTCGTAGGCCATGAGAGAGGGGGAAGTTGTTATTATGAAAGATCATATGCTCAAGTATTATGGACAAAATCAGATAGAGTAATGAGAGATGATAGAGTGGAAGTCGACTACACATGGTGCCTATTTTCCTAATTTTCACCATGGTACTTATCCAAAGTGCCACCAAAATGGTTTTCACTATAGGACGGATTATTTTTCTTTCTCTTTTATTTTTTATTTTTCCATTTTTTTAATTTTTTGATATAATGGGATCTCTAAAGGTCATGTATAGTACTTTTGAAGATGCATGTTATTGTTAGGATTAGATAGTGGTTCACCATTTAGAGTAGCGAGTTGACAAGTACCAGAGCCATATGTTGTGGTGATGATGTAAGGACCCAACCACTCAGGCTCAAACTTTCATGGTTTCTCATGTTCTTACTAATTTTTAAGATTTTCCTTCAAGACTACATCACCAATGTTGAAATTTTTGACGTTGAATCTCTTGTTGTAACTACATCTAAGGCGATTAAAATATTCCTGCAAGTCCAGACCAATGTCATTTGTCTTCTTTCATCCAACAGTTCTAGCTCATGTAACCTAGAGATTCAATAATATTCATCATCAATGATATTCTACATGGAAACTCTAAAGGATGAGATCTCAACCTCAATTGGTAGGATGGCTTCGAAACTAAAGATAAGGGAATAAGGTGTGGCACCAGTGGGGGAATGCTCATATGATAATCCTATAAGGTTGGATTTAGCTTTATGTTCCAGTCTTGTCCAATATCATTAACAGTCCTTTTAGGGATTTTATAATTATTTGATTAGATGCCTCTGGTTGACCATTAACTTAGAGATAATAGAGAGTGGAAAAGTGGTGTTCTAAGTGGTATCTTTAACATAATTCCATAGAATCTTGGTTTTTGAAGTGACACTCATTATTTGTTACTATGGATAAAGGAACACCATACTAGCATATGATATAGTTCAGTATGAAATTTAAAATTTATTTACCAGTAATATATGTCATTGGTATGGCTTCAATCCATTTAGTGAAATATTCTTTTGTAGTGATAATGAACTTATGTCCATTATAAAATGTGGGATGTTTCTTTCCAACAACATCGAGTCCCCATTGAGAGAAAGGCCAAGGTGAGGTAACCAAATGAATTCCTTGTGTTGATGCATGTACCAAGTCACTATGGATTTGACATTGTCGACATTTCTTCACGAAGTGGTAGGAATCACATTCCATTGTAGGCCAGTAGTACTCGGGTCTTAGAAGCTTCTTGGCTTAGGTAGGACCACTAGAGTGAGCCCCAAATATACCCTCGTGTATTTCTTGTAAAGTCATCTTTGATTCCTCTATGTCGAGACATCTAAAAAGGGTGGTACCTGAAAGGAAGCTAGGTAAGTGGAAATAGCTTCCTACACTAATCTAAGTAGGGAAGAGTTACAAAATTTCATTTTAACACCTTTAAATAATTACAAAAAGAGAAGCATGTATAGAGAATAAATGAATAGAATAGAAACAACACATATAACAATGACACCAAATATACATGGGGAAAACCCTTTCAGGTAAGAAACTCCACCTTCCAAAAGCACAGTACTATTGTATTACTTCAAAAGGAATTACAATACAACCCGAAGTACAAATCCTTCTTCTACAAGTGCTTCAAAAATGAACACCTATTCTACAGAGATATCGATGACACTTTGTTACCTACAAACAAAACTATGTTTTCTACAATGCAAGACACTCAATATATAGAGAGATACAAGCTTCAAGAAGTATATAGAAGGAGATGGGTGTCCAAATCCACATTGCACAATATCCTACACCATAGACATGCATTTGGACACATGTAACATATTCCCTTACACCCCTTACAATGGTCAAACATGTAAATATTCCTTCCTCAAGCTTGGGCGCCTAGAATATACTAAAAATAGGTTATGATAGATTCCTTACACATTTTATAGCTATCATAGAATCTATCATAATTGACAACACGTACAGATGTAAGAAAATCTTTCATAACTAGCCAAGAATACTAGATTCTCTTATAGCCTGCTGTAATCAAGGAAAAAAAGATTTGTTAGATGGTTAGATCAAATAACATTAAAATCCATTGAAATAACGAAGTACAAAGGAAAATGATGAAAAAAAACAAAATGAATGATATTACCCAGAATCTTCATCCTCCATGGTTCACCTTCATTACACCTCCTAGCTTGCAGTAAATAAAGATGCCCTCAGATTCGTGAGCAATTATGACAAATGACAACACTAAAGTAAATTTTGAAGGATTTATGCAATGTCTAAATGCCTATGACTATGAGCCTATGATTGACAATGCCTATGCCTTGATTAAATGACTATAATAATAAATAATGAAATTGCCTATGACAAATTAAGTGTGAAAGCAAATGCCTATAATAACTATGCAAAATGTCAAAATGTGCGTCTGTCTGTGTAATCGAAAAGTGAGAAGAAGATGGCATTTTATAGAAAAGGCCATTTCGAATGGATGAATGAGATAAATTATTGATGAGAACCTAAAATGAACGATCCAGATTAAACCTGAGAATCCCTAATTAGGGTTAGGGAAAAATCCTTAATGGAACGGTCAAAATAAAATCGGATCGACGGTGGAGAATAAATGAGACAAATTAATTAGAAAATAAATATTTTCAAAAAATCAAGAAGATAAGACTGCCTGATTTGCAAGATTCGAAAAAAATCAAAGAGATAAAATGTGAACTGAAGATAAGATTTAGAAAATCAAGAATCTGCCCGATTGTTTGATTTTTAGAAGATTAATTACTAATTTGAATTAAAATAATTCAAATTATGGATTTTGAGAGATAATAAATAATCTTATTCAGATTATTTATCAAAAAGGACTGACAGTTAAGATTGACATGACATTTTAAATAATTTAATTTATTTCAAATGAGAAGAATATTACTTAGCAATTAAATAATTAAATTTAATTATTTAATTTAGCAGATAAGACCAATTAATTAAATAAATTAATCAATTTATTTAATTAAGACAGTTAGTGACGTATTAAATAAATAAATATAATTCATTTATTTAATAATTGGAAAGAATTAAATGCCGAAAGGGAAATTAAATAAATTAAGAAATTTATTTAATTAGAGGAAGACTTAGACAATTAATGACGTATTTAATAAATAAATTAAAAAAAATTATTTAATAATCATGAAGAATAAAATGACATGAATTAATTAAATAATTATGAATTATTTAATCAATAGTTGAATGTGGACCAAGGACATAATTAAATGTATTAATTATGTTAGGACGAAAGTGGTAAAAATAGAAGCTTGCAGGCCTAGGTCATTTTTAGGTGTCTACATTTTGCCCCTCTTTGTCATAATGTAGCATGTCGCATTGTGACAAAGAAAATAAGTCAAAAATATGCCCCAATGCAAAATAAGATGAGGAAGAATGATGAGGAGGGTTGTGGTATGCTCCCTCGAGAGGACAGATGGGTTCGAAGAACATGGGTGTGCTCTCGAAATTGGTTAGGAGACTAGAATATGAAGAGATGAAGAAATTTTAGTGCAAAAGACATGAATGCAATGCCTATATGAGATGGGTGAGAGAAGATGACAAGACTAAAGAAGATGCATGTTAGTTCCTAGACCAAATCCTTCAAAACATTGCCATAGGACTTTAATATTTATTGCTCTTAATCATCATTGGTAAAATGACACAAATGGACAACAAACACCATGATATGACGTAGACCAAGGTGTGCAAGGTCATCCATTTGAAAAACAGACAGTCACAGACAAGGAATGTCCTAACTCATACTAAGGGCGAAGTTGCCCCAGTCTTTTTGTCAAGACAATCCATAGACATCAAAGAAAATAAAATAGGCGGAGGCGTCATGCCACCTCTAAATCCTTCATGGGACATCCTCGAGGTAGCTAGTAACATGACCAAAAGACAAGACAATAAAATATAAGACAAAATAGCCAAGATAGTCAAAAGATAAGACAAGATAGACCAGAAAGATTAACAGCCATGTAATTTTGTTTGCCAATGTTTGTTTGCCAAAGATTGAATTCTTGTCAGTTTGACAGTTTTGATAGTTTAAGAGTTTTGCCAATTTGATGGTGTTGATAGTTTGACGGGGCCTATTATCAGGAAGGACACATCCTGAAAAGGCAAAGGACATTTTGACGAGGTCTAACTCCAAGAAGGACACATCTTGAACAGGACCAAAGAGTGACGAGACTGACATTGTTTTGAGTAATATGTTTTGGCAAGTTGACGGATGCTGACTGTATGATTGATTGGCTTATGTTCTCTAATTTTGACCAATTTTGACATTGACGTTTCAAATGACTGTCTTGTGTCTGAGTTTGACTATGTCTGACATATTTGACTGATATGGCGATTGTGACAAATGCCATGATTTTATTTTGACCAACCTAAAAGGACTGACCTAATGTCTCGGGGACTCAAGTGTGAGTCTTGCCTACGTAGCAAATGCGCAGAGACAACGTAGTTCGACAATGACATGGACCGATTGACTTGATTGACTTTGACAAGAGATGACACTGCATTGTGTTCATTGAGCGGTCTAATGATTTGTTGTGGTTTTCTTCAGGACGTTTTATGATTTTTAGGTCTTTTTACGGACTTTTTGCAATGTTTTGGTCTTTCTTAGGGACTTTTTCCAATGTGTTTGTCTTTTTAGGACTTTTATGATGTTTTGTCTTTTTCAGGACTTTTTATGATGTTTTGTCTTTTTGTGGATTTTTTATGATTTTTGGATTTTGGCGTTTAAGAGGATCATTAGCAAATGCATATGATTGATGCCTACACATGAGAATCAAGGACAAACATGATTGTGCCCCTAGTCAAGCTGAATACCAATTGATAGGTGATGACAAGCGTTGTTTTGGCGTGGGAAGGGCGCATCGCATCCCGAAACAACGTGAGGATGATGACGATAATGTGACGAAAGTATCGAGGTCTACAGCCAGGCCAGGAACACAGTCAAGTAAAATTTTGGATAATGTGCTTGTATGAATTGGACTCGTTGCATTTGGAATGACTTGGTTAGGGCTAGATGGGGTGATGGAGTTTCCTTAGACCATTTGACAAGGGAAAGCCAAGATAGGTGACAAGCATAAAAGGACAAAAGGTGGCCTTGGTAAAGGATGGGAGACATGAGACTAAGGGAATGTCATATGGTTTTCAAGGACTATGTCATATAAGGACAATAAGACTATGACAGTCAATGACATGATGTTTCATGAATCGTGTATGACCGAAGGATAGACATGTCAAGAGTTTTCCCAAAGCATGATTTATGTGTGCCAGTTTTATGTCAAGACCAAGGTAGGTGGGAAAATGGGCGAAATGATAGGGCTTAGATGGATGTCAATGTCATGAGGAAGGCATGGGAAATGAGATGACTTGCCCCAAGTGTAAGAGTCCACATAGACGATTTATTTTACACATGACGCCTGTTTGCCAGGTTTTCATCATGGTACTTATCCAGGGCGCCTGTTTGCCAGGTTTTCACCATTGGATGAAATTTTTCTCTTTACTATTTTCTTGACTTTTTAATTTTTGGTGTCACCAAGACGCTTTGTTTGCCAGGTTTTCATCAGGGTGATGATTTTTTAATTTTTTTTTTTTTGTATTTCTGATATGTGGATAGCTTGGATGCTTTAGATAACCACTGACTGTTCTGAATCCACTGACGGTGCCAATGTAGAGACTGGTGCCATGATATGCCAATAATGACCTTGCTAAAGGAGTTGTCTTGTCAGGATCGTAGTACTTGTATACAACTGATCGATGTCATTGTGATCCTTTTTGATACTAGAGTTAGCCTTATCAAAATACGCACATCGCAATAGAGTGCCATGAGAGTCCTTGTGATAAAGAGTTGTTGCCATGATGTGATGGATTTGTGACGTAGAATTTTTGGACTTTAGGCGAGATGTAGGATTATGACAAATGATGGTAGACGTGGAAAGGTTGTTTGAACGTTTGGATGAATGACTTTTTATTTTCCAAACTTGGGATGGTGGATGACGGATTTTGGACGAATGGTGTTTGGAACCAACACTTTTATATGCCTTGATTGATGACCATTTTGAAGGAGGTGGACATGTGTTATATGTGGGAGTCCTCTTTTCCTGTGGCTCCACATTGTGATTGACTTCTGTATTTGACTTGATGTCTTTGTTTGATCCATCTTTCTTTGGGATCTATTTTAATTTCATTTGTCCACTTGTCCTTTTGTTTGATTCAATGGTCTTTGACATTTGATTTTGATCTTTTTACTTGTAAGACTTTTGTTTTTGTTGGTCCCAAAGGGGAGGTTGATTCATGATAGAATGATGGTTTATGGTGTGGGTGGAGGGGGTGTTGGCAGCAATCTTATGACAAGGATTTCTCATGGACTCCATTTTGACATTTGTATCTGACAAGGTTTCCCCCAGTATTAAGGAGGTACCACTGATATCGTTTGATTTGCTTTCTAAAGAATAACCAAGACCTTGATGTCTGTAATTTTTCTGAAGCTGTATTGGTTCTAGAATACCTTGCTCGTGTATGCCTAGTCTTTTGCCTTGATATTGCATGCTTTCACAGATTCTATTTGTGATGAGGTATTTGTTGTTTTGAAAGCAAGATGCTAACCCATCATTAGGTATGTGGATACTGTCACTTGTAATATTTTCGTCTGCAAGAAAGCCTGCTCTGACAAAGATAGATGACCCTAGTTGATAACGTCTCTTAGCTTCATTGTCATGTTGGACATATTCCTGACTGATATCTTTGGTCTGATCACATGACATGTCAGGTTCAGATGATTCTGTTGGTGCTTCCAAGACAATGTCGAAGCCATCATTATTTTTAGTGTCATAGAGTCCAATGATTTTAGCTATAACTTAATCATATGCAAGCATGTCCCTCGTGGAAGATTCTTGTTCTGGAGGAATATCGTCTATGTGTCCCATGGAGGCAAGTGTCTCATCGTGGGAAGTTTCAATAGTAGAGGCTTGTATAGGGTCAGCAAGTGTTTGATCATGAATGGCGTAAAGGTCAAGGAGTGGATCATTTTGGACTTCTTTGTCAATGGTAGGGTCTTGGTCGAAGATGGGGTTGTCATGGATTTGGACTTCTTGGTCAATGATGGGGTCTTGGTCAAAGATGGGGTTGACGTGGATGATACAATCGAAAATAAGGTCATGGGATGGACTACCTTGTTCTTGACATGAGGGTGACATTATAAGGTCATGCTTTGGGCTTTTATTTTGACATGTATCCTCAAGTTTATTAAATGGGATTTGACTTTGGACTATGATAGAATTTTCATGATTAGATGTGGCTTGTGAGGGGATGACTTGAAAAGGATTAATGAATGATGGACTAGGATAGGATGTGGGGACTTGGACTGGACTAGTATGTGGAGGACTAGAATATGACATGGGTACTTGCATTGGAATAGTATGTGAAGGACAAGGGTATGACGTGGAGACTTGGACTGGATATAACATGGAGTCTTCAACTGGATTAACTATTGAAGGACAAGGATATGACATGGAGACTTCGACTGGATTGGTGTGAGGTTGATTGAAATAGGACATGGAGACTTGGACCGGATCGGTATGGTATGATGTGGGGACTTGACATGAGTTGGTAGATGGTTGATAAGGGATGCAGACTTGCACGGGATTAATAGGTGAAGAGTTAGAATATGACATGGAGGTTTGGAATGGACTATTGGACAGTTGGCTTCCCTTGTCAAGGTTAGGATAAGGGTGATAAGTGGATGTTTGTTGTAAATTAATGGCAAGATTTGTGTCAAATGACTATTGATTGTGAGGGTAGACAGATGGTGGCAAAGTATTTATATCAAAGTCTTATGGTAACTTAGCCCCTAAGTCCAAAAGCATGGCTAGATACTTTTGAGGGTCACATAAGATATATTTTTTTACAAAGGAGACTATGTCAGGATTTTGTGCTGCAGCTTCTATGTCTTTGAAATATACTCGTCCATTTTGGTCTCTTTGTATGAATGGTTCAAAAATATTTTTTGATGAAGATTGCATGTTCATGTTGTGAAATAGATCAAAAAAGGTCCAATGTTTTGACTTGGTTGTTTTTAGATGTTTGACCGTTGTTTGGTTTGTTTCAGTATCCAGAAAACACTTGCAAGCACGATATTTTGACTGTAAGCAAGCACACATGAGACAAGTACAATCCTAAAAGGCCAAAAGGCCAAGGGTTTGTATACTTGGTATAGCCCACCGATATACCCCAGATTGGTGATAAACACATTTCCTTCTCGAGAGCGGATAGCTTAGAATTTTGGTGGCATTGGCTCCCCTCCACGGCTCATTAACGTCATTTGAGCACACCAAATTCAGATTCTTTGGGTAGTGACATCCCAAGAATTGCTATCTCTACTCAAGGGGATCAGTAGTGAGTGTCTTCGGGCATGATACTGTACCCTGCACTATACCAAGCAACGGCCAATAGAACGGTTGGACACTAAGACAAGAGGTGTTTAATTCAGGCATTTCGTTCGTGGGGCATGATCCATGCGGCGAGAGTCCCCTTTCGGATCCATCTCGTTGGAACCACACTCGTGATTCTTGGGCTTTCCCCAAGAACCCACTTTTATATACCGGTTGGAAGTCCCTCGGTGTCAGGGTGCTACCGGTCTGAGTCATCCTGGGGTGAGTACTTTTTCCCACCAGAACAGGCCCAAGTTCTAGAGTCAATAACCGTTTCTCTTACACCCAGGATCGCACGAATGCACAAGGGGAGAGGATACTCCGATATACCGAATCGTGAAGGGTAATTAACAAATAAAGATGGGTCTGATTTTCTGATCATGAGGTTTTCACCAAGTGAGAGCATACTCACCTACCATCTTGCAAGCACAATCAATCAAAGAAGACATGTGTTCTTTTTATATGCACCAAAATCAAATGTTTACTAATTTATGAAAGAAAAACAAGCACAATGTTTGTTTATCTTGTCTTTGACATTCGAATCTACAAACAATGAATTAGTAATCTCTTTAATCAATGGTCTTTGACACACGAATGGGGATCGCCACACGCTACAAGAGAAGATTAGTAACACAAAAATAAATAAATAAATAAAACATTAATGACAGCAGCAAATTAAAACAGCGATAACTTGCTCAAAACTTAACAAAATTTTAAGTGGTAGATATCCATGGAAAGCTAAATGATAGACCTTCAAAACCCAAACTTTTTTTCCACAATTCTGCACAAAAAGAATGTTATAGACAAAAGAAAAACGCGGGTTTAAAAATTAAATTGAAAAAAAATGTGATCACTAAAATGCCCATAACTTTCTCAAATCTCAACGAAATTTAAAACTGTTTGATGTTCTAGAAAGCTGAGAGTGAAATCTACAAAACCCAGAAACCGTTTGAAAATATTTTATTTTCCCATTTTTCTGTGCTCTAATGAAGGTGACGGGATTTCGTATGACGTCTTGGCTGTAACCTGCAAAACAGTGAAAGCAAACAAGAACACACACAAATTTCTCTACAAAATGTCAGGTTCACCAATGTAATCAAGGAAAAAAAGATTTGTTAGATGGTTAGATCAAATAACATTAAAATCCATTGAAATAACGAAGTACAAAGGAAAATGATGAAAAAAAACAAAATGAATGATATTACCCAGAATCTTCATCCTCCATGGTTCACCTTCATTACACCTCCTAGCTTGCAGTAAATAAAGATGCCCTCAGATTCGTGAGCAATTATGACAAATGACAACACTAAAGTAAATTTTGAAGGATTTATGCAATGTCTAAATGCCTATGACTATGAGCCTATGATTGACAATGCCTATGCCTTGATTAAATGACTATAATAATAAATAATGAAATTGCCTATGACAAATTAAGTGTGAAAGCAAATGCCTATAATAACTATGCAAAATGTCAAAATGTGCGTCTGTCTGTGTAATCGAAAAGTGAGAAGAAGATGGCATTTTATAGAAAAGGCCATTTCGAATGGATGAATGAGATAAATTATTGATGAGAACCTAAAATGAACGATCCAGATTAAACCTGAGAATCCCTAATTAGGGTTAGGGAAAAATCCTTAATGGAACGGTCAAAATAAAATCGGATCGACGGTGGAGAATAAATGAGACAAATTAATTAGAAAATAAATATTTTCAAAAAATCAAGAAGATAAGACTGCCTGATTTGCAAGATTCGAAAAAAATCAAAGAGATAAAATGTGAACTGAAGATAAGATTTAGAAAATCAAGAATCTGCCCGATTGTTTGATTTTTAGAAGATTAATTACTAATTTGAATTAAAATAATTCAAATTATGGATTTTGAGAGATAATAAATAATCTTATTCAGATTATTTATCAAAAAGGACTAACAGTTAAGATTGACATGACATTTTAAATAATTTAATTTATTTAAAATGAGAAGAATATTACTTAGCAATTAAATAATTAAATTTAATTATTTAATTTAGCAGATAAGACCAATTAATTAAATAAATTAATCAATTTATTTAATTAAGACAGTTAGATCCCAAAGCTTGTACCCTTTCACATTGACACCATAGTTGATAAAGATAAACTTAACAACCTTGTTCTCCAACTTAGACCTCTTCTCAATTGGAACATGAGAATAAGCTTCACAACCAAATACTTTTAGATGTCTCATTGAAAGATTTTTACTAGACCATGCCTCCATGGGTGTTTTTCCAACAAGCATTGATGTAGGAGATCTATTGATCAAATAACATACAGTGGCTACTGCTTTAGCCCAAAACTTCTGCTCAAGGCTAGCACCACTCAACAGATTCCTAGCCCTCTCCATCAACATTTTGTTCATCATCTCTACAACTCCATTTTTCTATGGAGTATAGGGATTACTTTTATGTCTCTTAATCATGTGCTCTTTATAGAACTTGTCAAACTCTACAGAAAAAAAACTCACCACCATTATCAGTCCTCAAAAACTTAATCTTTCAACTAGTATGATTTTCTACCAAGGTTATAAACTCCTTAAACTGACTAAAGACTTTAGCTTTACTTTTGAGGAAATAAACGAATGTCCTATTGTAATCATCTATGAAAGAAACAAAATATACAAATTTTGATAATGAAGGAACACTTATAGGACCAAAAACATCTGAATGAACATAGTCCAAAACCCAATAAGACTTAAGAGAACTAGAGTAAAAAGAAACATGGTGTTGTTTTCTATATACATAATTTTTGCAAAATTCGAATTCAAGATTACAATCATCACGGCCTTCAACAAGGCTCTTATTTTTTAGGGTTCTAAGACCCTTCTCACCAATGTGACCAATTCGTTGGTTCCATAACATTGTATTCTCTATAGGAAGCTTCATTTCCATGGAATGAGCACCCTTAGGTACCTAAAATGAATGACCATCAGATGTAGCTACAACATGCTTCTTCTCTGCACAATCTGATGGTGAGGATGAAGAATCCAAAGGTCTCTTCTTCGTATATCAGAAAAACTATTGCATTGTATAGTGTATGCATGAAGATGAAATAGAGTGCCAATACGAACTCCCTTAGCTAACACCATATCTCCTCTTGTCATCTTGCATCCTCCACCAGAGAAAACAACTTGCACTCCTGAATCATTTAGTTTACTTACAAAAAGAAGGTTTCATGCCAAACAAAACACCATCAATCCCCTTCACTCATCCATCAAGAAATTTTATTTTGACTCTTCCACATCCAACAATCTTCAGGTGAGAGTCATCACCCAAGTACACCTCTCCACCATCATTCTCCTCATACTTCGAGAACCAATCTCTATGAGAAGTCATGTGAAAGGATGCACCTAAATCTATCAACCACACATCATCTGATGCATGAGCTGCCAAGGCTACAATAAATGCTTCTCCACGATCTTGGGATGATTTCTCAAATTTAGAATCAAAGAAAGACTTATTTTTCTTCTTCTTCTTCTCCTTCTTGCAATCTTTTCGAATGTGACTATTTTCACCATAGTTCCAACATTTTTCCTTGGACTTCTTACTAGGAGACTTAGATCTCCCTAGAGACTTTGACTTAGATTTCTTGTGTTTCTTTTTTCTTCTATCCTTCAATCTGCCTCAAACTACAAGGGCCTCCTTGGGTATCTCAGAATACTTCCTTCACATATCTTCAGATAATAAGGCAACAACCTCATCCATCTTAAAGGTGCAAGAAGTGATTCAAATAGCCATTACTAGGTGATCCCAAGAGTTCAGAAAAAAGCACAAAAGGAGCATGCAATGTTCTTGTTCATCAATCTTGTCTCAAGCAAAACCCAGTTGTGCAACAAATGTGTTAAAAGAGTTTGAGTGATCTACCATAGATCCTCCATCTTCCATTTTAAGAGAATACATATTCTTTCTCAGGAAAAGCTCCTTTACCAAGGATTTAGCCTGATAGACATCACCAAGCTTCTTCCACATAGAAGCAAAAAATTTCTCTTAATGGACATTTAGGAGGACATAATCAACCAAATAGAGTCTAATAAGACCCTTGGCTTTCATATCCATGAGATCCCAATCCTCTTGTTTCATGTCAGAAGGCATAGTTCTAGAAACTGCAAGCTGTAGATCACGATCTACAAGCATGTCTTCCATTTTTAGCTTCCAAAGTTCAAAATTACCCCCGTTAAATTTCTCCATATCAACCTCCAATATGTGCCTACCATCTCTTTCCTGCTACAAGGTCATGAAATACATTTATGCAAAACTCCCACTAAAAAAAAAGATCAGCTCAAAAACCCTCCTAACCCAATAAAGGAATCAAGGTTAGCCAAGCTTTTATACCAACTGAAAGGAAGCGGAGTAAGTGGAAATAGCTTCCTACACTAATCTAAGTAGGGGAGAGTTGCAATTTTTTTTTTAACACCTTTAAACAGTTACAACAAGAGAAGCACATAGAGAATAAATGAATAGAACAAGAAAAACACATATAATAGTGACACCGAATATACATGGGGAAAACCCTTTCGAGTAAGAAACCCCATTCTCCAAAAGCACAATACTCTTGTATTATTTCAAAAGGAATTACAATACAACCCCAAGAACAAAGCCTTCTTCTACAATTGCTTCAAAAATGAACACCTGTTCTAGAGAGATATCAACAACACTTTGTTACCTGTTGTATAGGAGTGAATTTGCACCCCTTACATAAATTCCCCTTTTACACATCCTCACCTTAGAAAATTGAATCTAAAGGTGAAATTCCACCCAACTTCCTTCCTTCCACTTGGAATCTATGTGTTGTGTCGGTGAGAGAATTTATGTTGGGGATACACGCACAACACACAGACATCCACATGGCATGCTATCGTTGCTGATGGATTCTCATGTTTAAAGTTGAAAGAGGTGTTACACATTCGATTGGGGTTAATTTGTAATGTCTCTCTTCAACTAATCGACCCCAAAAAATGGAAGATTCTTCCCACTTTTCCTTCAAATTCATCCATCTTCATCTCATTTCATCCTCTTGCACACTCTATCATTCTCTAAGCAATAGATTGGCATTCTCTTAGCATTTCCAACATTCTCTTCACTCCAAAGTAGCACTTCAACACTCCATTTCAGCAGTAGATCTCCATCAAATCCACATAGCAAGTGCGAAGCAATCCATAGTAGCGTAGGCTTGGAGTCTTGCGAGACCTCCCTTCATCACAGTTGTGGTTGTGGTGACCTTGCCAAGTCCATATTCTCCTCCATTGGCTAGTGAGCTTTTGGGTGGAGGTGGTAACATTTTTCTCCTCTCCTTTGTGATTTGGTTGAGTAGCACTTTACTATTTTGTAGTGTTTTCCAGCTCATTGTTTTCTGACCGTATGAATTCCAGCGTGCCTGAGAGATTCTAGTATGTCGTGTTGTTGTCCCAAAATTACACTACCGTCCTCTGATAGAGAGTTGTCTCAGGCACAGTACTGACTCCAAAAACCAACTCACCTAGCCCAAACCTAAGTTTGGGATCTGTAGGGTGATTGAAGTACATTATAGTCCTCATCATTCTTGATTCTTGTCATGAAACACCTTTTAGAGTGAGGTAAGCTAGGGCAGGCCCCCGCTCTTGGCACTCCGTGACCTGAAACCTTTACATGGTTGGTCCCCCTCTCTTACATTTTTGGTGAACTCAATGTGAAGCATTTTGGTTCCATTTAGCAGTATTGAAGGGCCCTTTACTCACATTCTAGGAGTGTTGTAGGTGCAAGTGTTGCAAGGCATTTTCACCTTACAGCCCTACCTGTGACCCCTAGTAGGCATAGTTGGAATGTTATGTAAGTATTGCAGAGAGAAACCTTAATTGGGTCACCGTCCTATTTCAAACCTTTGGGGGGCTTTGAGAGAGCATCATTTAGTGTGTGTGATGGCCTATTTTCTACATCTACCTATCCCCTTTGTGAATCCTGCGAGTAATAGTATAGGTATAACCTTCACCTCGTAGGACCTATTGATGGGATTTAATAGAGAACCATATCCTATTTATATCCCTACATGAATCAACGGGAATACTGTAGCAGGTGTTCATGTTGACCCAATGTCTCAAGTGAATATTATAACTAAGGAGATCATGTTAATTAACTTCCTACATAAAGATGGGTACGATGCACCTATGAGTACCATCCGTACACATAACAAACTTTCTCTACCTCTTTTTGGTAGTATCATTTTGTTAGTCTTTGTCAGACCTAAATGTGTAAACTTATTGTTTGACATTATCCCAAGGTCTAAACCCTTCATAGTGAAGTTGGGTATCCCCTAGTTAGTAGCTATGAAAACAGTTCCCTAGGTCGTGCACAAATGTTTGAAATTTACTCATGAGAGTTCCATGCATGTGATACATGACACTGATTATAGACCACCGGTTGTGCATGGAGGTTATTCTTTAGATCACTTTTTTCCTGCACCCATTGGTCCTCTTCCATCTAGAAAGGATCTCTTGTACTTGACATATCAAAAGAAAAAGAAAGGGAACTTAACGCCTAGAGTGAGGTACCCTCCATCACCTTATGTTGTTCTGCATAAGGCTTATTTAAAAGTTGAAAATGATGCCACCAAGGCCCGTAGAAGAGAAGAGAATCCCTCTTGAGGTCCCTTTTCTTCCTCTTTTGTTGTTCAGCCTGATGCTTCCTCTCACCCTGTCGTGGCACCACCAAATTTTGTCCTACATTTGTGAGAGGATCCTATGGTGCCCACTTGGTGAAAGCCTAAGCGTCCTACATTTGAGCTTTTTTTTTTGCCCACAGAGCCTAGGATCGTTTGATATGGAAGAAGAAAGGGTCCCCATGGGGAATCCTCTCAGCCTCCGCGGCCTCCCACTGCTTCTGCTCCCAAAGTCGTAAATGGGAAGAGGCCTGCTGCTGAGGCACTAGAGTTAACTCCCCTTGCTATTTCTCCATATGTTCCTCCTACTCCCATTCAGGATCCCTTCCTTCTACTAGAAACAACTATGGTGGACACTCCCATGGCTAAGTAGGAGCCTTCCATCCCTTCACAACCTCATACCTCTAGCTTGAAGAGTCACAAAAACCACCTTGCATGTGAGTGCAAGCATCGACAAAAGGCTCTTGCAACTGAGAAGGCCACTTTGTAGAAGATGGAAGAGGAGTCGATTGCCCCTACTTTAGGGCCTCCTGACACATCTTCCACTCTCCTCCCCTCTACTTTTGTTCAACTGAATTTAGTATCGCTTTCAGCTCCTACTGTAGGTGTATGTGCACCTAACTGCAAAAAGGTGTAGGTTTTTATCGCTCCTTCGGTGGAGCCACCCCTATTGATGTCCCTTCCGAACATCCCACCATTCCCTAAGCCTATGGATGTGTTGAATACTTCAATGGTATCTGCCACAGTTTTCTCCTCATCCTCCTCCTCCTCCTCCTCCTCCTCCTCTGCACCTATTGCCTCATCTATGGGGAGTTCACATCCCCTAATGAAGAAAAAGGTAGAGGATTTCCCTTCCAGCAATGGAGGGTGTAAGAGGAGCTCACCTTCTTTGAAGGGTGGTCTCATGTTGGCTTTTTTTTTCTTAGTGACGGAACCAATTTTGGATTCCCCTAAGTTTGTCACCGCTCCCAAGTCATTTGGTGAGCCAAGCGGTGAACCTCAGGCGTAACCTTCTCCATCTGCTGAGGTATGACATGGAACTCTAGTAAATTGCATGTTTGACTCTCTAGATGAAGTTCCATCCTTGTCAGCGATCTTCGCAAAGTCACTGACCATAGCTCCACAAGAACCTAGTGGAGGAGACCTTGTGGGGCCTTGTTCCTTAGCCCTTGTTGTTAGAGGGTTAGAAGCTCCTCCTCTTAACATTCCACCATTACAAGTGCATCTGCCTTCCCCTTATGATGATCTAGATTGAGAAGCGGATGACCTCTTAGTCAATTATTCTTAGGGGGAGGCCTCTTCTTTATCTTTAGATTAGATGTGTGTGTTGTGATGTGTTCCCCTGTGATTTTGTTATGTGTTCCTAGATGACCCTTTTCACCCTTGTTGGTGCTTGGATACAAGAGTGATTTTTGTGTCGTAAACCTTCCTCTATTTGTTTCATCATTCTTCCATCTTTGTGCTTGATTTTCGGAAAATTGGGGATGATGTAAAGTGTTGGGGGAATTTAGGCCTCCCTTCCATGTTGACCCAATTTTTTATTTTTACTTTTTTCTTGTGCATTCTTTACATGGTCCGATATAGTAATGGGTTGATGAAATTTCATTTATATACTATTATTATGCTATATATATTTATGAGCAACTTTGACCCCAAAATATCAGATCACCCCTGTGCCCTTTGTTTGCGATGTATTTGTCTCTTTTTTCTTTCCTTTATCTTTCTCTCTTCTTTGCTTGAGTTGTCCCTTTCATGTGTGACAACGCAATTTCTATGAAATTTTGATTTTTGGAAAATGCATTCGATTGCCAATGGATCTTTTCTTGAGAATATTTGCTAGATTTTTTCAAGAATCGCATTCTTAGCTTGAACCCCTAACAAAATGTGTTTCCTTCATCATGGGTTCACAAAGAAAGAAATTGAGAACTTTCCTTCAAGGTGGGTGCAACCATTTCCTTCCCCTCACAAGGGGTCATCTTCTTCCTTTTGAATTCCTTGATGAAGTGAACATATTTCAAAAGGATTCCTTGATGATGAATCGATAAAAAAAATCTCTTTCACACTTTCAAACAACGTGTCCCTTGAGTGGACCCCTCTTCACGTCGGGTTCTTGAGGGACCCCTTTGAAATCCTTTTGATTTATTGATAATCTGTGTGACTGTCCACTTATTTTCCTATGTGTTCACCTTCTTCTTAGACATGCTTTATCTGTGGGTAAACATGTCACTTTGCAGGTGTGCCTACAAAGCCATTTTTTGACTCTGTAGAATCCCCTTCTTTGGGTTTCATTCATGTGAGAGATCTTGTAGGAAACCTCCTTACAGGTTCATAGGCCTATATGGTGCTTACACCTGTGGACTTCCTTCATGTCATAGATCTTGGAGGTTTCTCCCTTGTAGGTCTACAGGCCTATAAGGCACTTACATCTTTGGGTTTCCCTCATGTGAGATATCTTGGGGGATACCTTCTCATAGGTCTGTGGGCCTATAAGGCATTTACTTCTTAGGGCTTCCCTCATGTGAGAGATCTTGGGGGTTACCTCCTTGCAGGTCTATGAGCTTGTGAGATGCTTTCATCCTATGAGATTTTTCCATCATTGGTCTAAGGGCCTTCGATGTACTTTGTGCAACTTCATAGTTCTATGGAGCTATGGATTTCTTCTGTTTGAAACTCCTCAGGGAGAGTACCTATGGAGTCCTTTTCCTACCCTATGCTTTTGAGTTCACCAAATCATGGTCTACTTCCTCAATGGTTCAGGTAAAAATTTCTAACCCTACTAACTCTTTGATCTACTTTATCAAAGCACTCATTAGTACTTGTTCTTGCTAAAGTGGGGGAAAAATCTATAAGAGTGAATTTTCACCCCTTATAGAAATCCCCCTTTTACACACCCTCAACTTAGAAAATCAAATCTGAAGGAAAAATTCCACATCACCTAACTGCCTTCCTTCCACTTGGCATCTGTCTATTGTGTCAATGAGAGAATTTATGTTGGGTACGCATGCGCAACGTGCAAACATCCATGCAGTGCACTGTCGTCCCTAACAAATTCCTGAGTTTGAAGTTGGTAGAGGCATTACACATTCAATTGGGGTCAATTTGTAACATCCCTCTTTGACCAACCGACCCCGAAAATGGTAGATTCTTCCCATGTTTTCTTCAAATTCATCCATCTTCATCTCATTTCATCCTCTTGCACACTTTGGCATTCTCTAAACAATAGATTGGCATTCTGTTAACATTTACATCATTCTCTTCACTCCCAAGTAGCACTTCAACACTCCATTGTAGCACCACCACTCCATCAACTCCATATAGCAAGTGTGAAGAAATCCATAGCAATGTGGGCTTGGAGTCTTGCGAGACCTCCCTTCATCATAGTTGCGTTGTGGTGACCTTTCCAAGTCCATATTCTCCTCCATTGGCTAGTGATATTTGGGTGGAGGTGGTAATGTTTTTCTCCTCTCCTTTGTGATTTGGTTGAGTAGCACTTTATTGTTTTGTAGTGTTTATTGTAACTTCTACTTTCTTTATCTCTTTATCACATATTTCTATCCTATTGATATCCAGTTGTCTGTGGAGGTGGAAACACCAAAAAGGGGGTCTGATTGAGGCAGACCCCTATATAGCCCCAAAAATTTCCCCCTTCTTTCTTGTGTGCAGGTGAGAGTATGCATGGAGCTAGCTAGTGAACAAACACTTTTGTGAGATTATCTTCGTCACCCTAGTTTTTTTTTACTTGCTTTATCACTTTAGTCTTTATTTCCTACACTTTCTCATTCTATTTTTACCATCTGGATTTACTAGCTAGGTTGTCAGCTTGTTTTTTGATAGTTTGTGTTGTGCTCACTATTTTCTAACCCTACGGATGCTAGCACGCCTCATCCTTGGATAGAGAGTTGTCTGAGGCATAGTACCGACTCCAAAAACCAGCTCGCCTAGCCCAAACCTAAGTTTGGGATCTGTAGGGTGATTGAAGTACATTATAGTCCTCATCATTCTTGATTCTTGTCGTGAAACACCTTTTAGAGTGAGGTAAGTTAGGGCATCCCTTCACTCTCAGCTCTCCATGACTTGGAGCCTTAACATGGTTGGTCCTCCTCTCTTACACCTACAAAAAAACTATGCATTCTACAATACAAGGCACTCAATATATAGAGAGATACAAGCTTCAAGAAACATCTAGAAGGAGAGGGGCACCCAAATCCACATGCCACAATATCCCACACCATTGACATGTATTTGGAAACATGTAACATATTCCCTTACACCCCTTACAATGTTCAAACATGCAAATATTCCTTCCTCAAGCTTGGGTGCCTAGAATATACTAAAAATAGGTTATGACTGATGCATTACACATCTTACAACTGTCATAGAATTAGTCATAATTGAAAACACTTATAGCTATAAGAGAATCTATCATAACTAACCAAGAATACTAGATTCTCTTAGAGTCTGTCATAACCCAACTTGGGTGCCAACTTTCTCCCATGCAACAGATTCCTTATGAAATATCATAGAACTTGTCATAGGTCAAAGATTCCAAAGTGGGATGCCTATGTCCTCTTGGGATAATTATGTGTCATCCAGTCACTTTCAATGGGGATTCCACCCAACCGATGGGTCCCAATTTGTGACATGACACCATAGGCAATTAAATAATATAAAATGTTAAATCAATATTAGGACTGTAAGGTTGAGACACCTTAATCCCAATAGTACCTAGGCTATGACAATAAAGGGTATTTAGGATGATAACCTACTTAGTTTCTCGTCAGATAAATTTTTTTCATTGGTTATTGGACAAGTCGGGAGGTAGGATTTGGGCATGAAGGTAGTCATATATATCATTATACTAGCGTGAATTGGGACCAACAATTTTGTAGATGAGCTCAGATTCGGGGACATAGAATGCAAGGATCAATAGTTGTTCCACCAAGAACTCGCACTGATGTACATTATTAGGAATTTCCAAGAGAGACCCAATCATGGTTATTGCATTTGATGCTTTTTTTTACACTCTTGGGATCTATGTAAATAGAATGGGGTCAAAGTATTCTTTGAGGTTATCCACCATTTTCTTATATGATACTATTTTATCATCCTTAGTCTCATATTCATCATTGACTTGTTAGACCACTAATTGTGAGTCACCATATACCTGTAGGTCTTTGATTTTCCATCTGATTTCTTCCCTCAAACCCATGAGCAAGGCTTCATATTCTTCTATGTTATTCGTGCATGAGAATGTGATCCTGTATGATTTAGGGATGGTTTCCCCCTATAGTGTGATGAATAGGACACCAAATCTTGAACCATGAATTTTGTACAATCCATCAAAGTACATTTTCTATTTTGTATATGTATCTACCTTGGAGATTCCCTCGTCTAGGAATTTAGATACAAGAGGTGTGAATTCCTATGTAAGGGCATCTTCTAACTAGTTAGCAATGACTTGTCCTTTAATCACTTTCCTTTCCACATATTCAATGTCAAACTCACTGAGGAGCATTACCCATTTCACTAGACCTCCTATTATTGTGGCCTTGCTGAGTATATACTTGAGTGGATTAATTTTTTCTATCAACTTTGCCTATAGATTTAACATGTCGTCTCCTAGTTTCTATGTAGCAAAGGCTACAACAAGACATGCTCACTCTATGGGAGTATAATTGAGTTCATACCATACAAGGGTACGATTGATGGAACATATTGTGTGTTCCTTCCCATCTTCATCATTTTATGCTAGGAGAGCTCCTAGTGCAAATGATGTTGTTGATATGTATAGGATGAGTGGCTTCTGATTGATAGGTGGCCTCAGTACCAGTGGTGATAGTAGATAGTCCTTAATCTATTGAAAATCATATTGACAATAATAAGTCCATTTGTATGGGACATCCTTGCATAGGAGATACTGAAAAGGGTGGCACTTGTCTGCCAATTGTGCAATAAACCTATGGATAGACTATAGTTTTCCCTATAGGCTCCTTAACTATGTCAGAGTGGAAGGTGGCAGCATGTTTATGATGGATTTTACCTTATCAAGATCAACCTCTATGCCTCTATGTGAAATGATGTATCTGAGGAGCTTCCCGAAAGTCACTCTAAAGACACATTTTTTTGGGTTCATTCAAGAATTATATTATTCCAGCCTTGTAAAAAATTTGTCCAATACTACTAAGTGATCATCTCTTGTGAGGGATTTTCCAAGAGGTCATCCACATAGTCCTCCATTAGTTTATGCATCATATTGTGGAAGATTTTAGTCATTTCCCTCTGATAGGTAGCTTTGATATTTTTAAGGTCGAAGGGAACAACATTCCAACAATATGTACTCCAAGCATAGGTGAAGGTTGTCTTGTGTTGATCTTTTGTTATAATTCTGAATTAATTATATCCAAAGAAACCATCCATCAGTGAAAGCATCTTGTATCCCATCGTAAGATCCACAATCATGTCTATATTGGGTAACGAGAAATCATCCTTTGGACAAGCCTTGTTCAAATATTTGAAGTCAGTGAAAATACGAATGCCCCTAGTTGGCTTGGTGGCCGGTACTAGATTTGAAATCCATTCTACATAATCAATGGGTCTTATGAACCCAACATCTAGTAGTTTCTTCAACTCCACTTTTACTAATAAGGAAATTTGTGGGTGCATCTTTTTCAACTTCTACTTAAAATTTTTAGCATTAGGAAGGAGAGGTAGGTGATGGAGGAATAGTTTGGGGTCTAGCCTACGCATGTTCGTGTAGGACCACACAAAGTTGATTTTCCTTTTAGAGAAAAAATCGATGAATTTTGGCTTCTCTGTATTTATCAGGGATGTTGCAAAGTGTATGATTTTTGGATCTTCTGATGTGTTGATGTTGACCTCTGGTGACTTCTCAACCAACATTGGGGATTTCTCTTGATTTTTGGGGAGCAGGTCTAACCTTCCATCCTTAGGTTTCTTAGGGAGGTTTTCACCTTCAAATGCGCCCTTTTTCTTATTTTTTTCCATGTCTATAGGCGCCTTTCAATTTTCACCTATAGACTTGTTTTCTCTATTCATTTTGTTTTGTGACTAGAAGGACAAGTCGACTCCCCATAGTATGTAGTTGTGTCAAGATCAATGGTGAATCAAGCCTTGTGATCCCCACTTGGTATACCCTCTCTAAGTCCCATAAACTCAAAAATTTCTTCATCATTTTTGAAGAGGTATAAGCTCAATGGACCTTGTTGGTCCCAATCGATTAGTTGTGGGTGAACTAATGACATGTTATCATCAATATCAATGAAGCTGAAAGATAAGACAGATAGGGTAAAGATAGAGGAATCATCAAGATCCCAAAAGGTATCAATCTAGTCATGGCCATTCATATATTTGGTTTGAGAAGAGGATTATTCAAGCTCCCGAAAGGTTTCAACTAGGTCATAGTTTCTAAATGATTTGTTAGAACCCCATTCCCATTCATTAGAGTTTGTTTCGGTATGGCAATGCTTGGATGTCTCGACATCTTCAAAAATGTTGGTGACTTTCTTCCAAAATACTATAGTACTAGGAGCTTTCACTTTTAGAGGTTGATACCCCAACCCTTTGTTATGTGATTGTTTATGTGCTAAGATAGGTTTTGTCATACCTTATTTTTGTAGTCAAAGGCCATTGTGACCATCGTAGCCTTTCGATTTCATTGTGTCAAAAACCTTTCCATATTTATCGATGGGTAGATCTGCTTGTATCTCGTCCTCTTCATCTCTATATATCCATTTGAAGAGGTCTTCCTCGATACATTCATTTGCTGATTTTCCCCACTTAGTGAAGGTATTGTGTGGGTGATACTAGATCATCACATTGGGATCTTTCTTGATGTGATGGGGTTTTCCATAATTTTTTGGTGCAAATGGTAGTTTCCCCACACATAACTGACTTTCAATATTTTATTGTCCAACTCCATCGTCTTGGACTTGGACCTTGGTGTCAAGGAATTTTGTAGGTAATAGCAAATATTTTGATAGATAAGATGGTTCAATGTGTTGCGATGAGGAAGGGGTAGATGTGCTCTTCCTATGGCTAGGCACTTGATGCTCAGGTGTTCCTCTTAGGTTATTGCAATATTAAAAGGGGTCAGGACCATTGGAAATATTGGTCTTTGCACCATTGTAGGGAAACTTCAAACATTGATGGTATGTGGAAGGGACAACCTTCATGGAGTGAATCCATGGGTATTAAAGAAAAAGGTTATACGGAAGGTCCAAATCCATAACTTGACACATCGTGTCCTATACAATAGGACCCACTCTGATTGGTAGCATGATGACACCCTTGGAAGATTGTCACATATCATCATACTTGTCTATCATGATCCTCTTTGACTCATCTATACAATCCTCTAATAATCCCATGGTAGTTACCAGTTTTGATGTGCCTATATTCAACCTAACTCCACCATATATCAGAACTAGTTTGATTTTGTGTTTGTTAATGTATACTTCAAGGTGAAATGGCTCATTATGATTTGATTTTTTTGAAGTAAAATCATGTTCAGTGAAGGTTATATGATGTTTGGTAGCTAAGAACCCTACCATGTCCAAAAATTGATTCACATTTAAGTCTGTGGGGATGGATGAATCCTATAATACCTTGTCTAGAATAGCCTTCTACTTGGGAGAGGTGCATAGAAACTCAAGAATTGATATTTGACCTAGGGTCTTTCCTAGATGATCAAGCAAGTTATATTCATGTGTCAGTTGAGGTTTCTAAGGGGCTCCTTGAAAAGTCACCTTTGATTGCCTAGTGACAATTGTATATTTGAGATTCTTATTTTTGATGGTGACGGTGGATGCATTATGGTTTGATGATGATCAGATATGGTTCATTGTGTAATCATAGGCGAAAATAGTATAATTGGAATCAACTTTTTCACCTATTATGGAGCTCAAGGCTTTCCCTTCCCATGGTTTTGTAAAGGGTCTTTGAAGATTGTGTGATCTTTGTTAGAGGTTTTTGGTTGTTTATCTATTTGGATATTACCCTAATTTATGTGATATTGTATGAGGTTCTTTAGTTGGAAGAAGACAAAGGTTTTATGTCCTTTAATTATGTGGTTTGAATGGACTTGGATCATTATGTCTTACCTTGGGTAGTTGGATGACCTTATTTTGTAGTAATTTCTTCAAAATTGTCTCAATTAGTTCCCCTAAGGGAGTATACTTTTATTGCGGTGGAGAGACTCTAGATGGACTATGTGGTGTGTTATTTTGAGTCACATTAGCAGTTTTTTCCTACTTATGTGGGGTTTTATTGGTATTCATCGCTATGGGTCATTTCATATTTAGCACATGATGAGGTTTATTTATGAGTTTTGTGTCTACAATGGCATCTTTTGTCACCTTTTTATTTCGTGACAAAATTTTTTCTCTTTTGGTTTCGAACTATGAGAAGAATATTTATTCTCCTTTAAAAATTTCACAAGCCCTTTTGTGATGAGGGCTTTCTTGATGGATAATATTTTTTGTATCACCTCCTCAAATTTGTTAGAGCAATGGATTTTCAAGTGGAAGATCACCTCCTTTTTGAGGTTTTCCATAAATATCTAGACTAGTTTCTTCTTTGGTATATGGTAGGTACACTTACTAGCTAAGCTTTGTCATATTTGTAAGAATGAAGAGAAGGTTTCGCCATCTTCCTATTTCTCATCACACAAATGGGTAATGTTGGTATCGGTTGATAGATTTGTGGCAATGAAAAATGTATCCCTCTACATTTTCATGCTTTTTTAGGCCCTCCTTGTTAAATTGAGCATAATGTTGCCTTGATTTAGTGGTGTAATGTGTTTGCACATTCACATTAGGTATTGGGCCCTTGTAAGCTAAATGGACTTAATTGTACCCTATTTAAGGTTTTGTAAAGTTTTGTACCAAACTTTCACACTAATCTAGGGTTTTCATTATTAATTGGGCTTCTTTATCCCTTATTTAGCCTTATTTTACATCCACATGCCTTAATTATTGCATCTTTTTGAGGATAATCTTGACATAAACCAACATACAATCATAATTCATTTCTTTTTGGATTGTATGGCCCATATTTAGTGATCTGGGACTCATACGCCACCTTGGGCATATGGGTCCCACCTAAGTTTTACGGCCTCGATCTAGATTTCACATGAATCTAAGCATTTCTTGAAAAATATGTCCCCGCCTAGCCTAATGGGACTCATACACTACTTCTGGTGTATGAGTCTCATGTGGCTTAAAATTATATTAAATTCAAATTCTTGGTGGGATTTTATTCTCCTAGATCTGATGTTGGCTTCTAGTGTTGTAATTTTGAGAAATTTGGCATAAACAAGTATAAATACAAGGTTATTTCACTCATTTTCACCTAATACTTTCATGAGAGTATTCCTTATAGAAAATTAGAGTTTACAAGAGCATTCAAGAGTTTATTAAGTGTTTTGGAGCATTATTCGAGTATCAAGCATCATTTCAAAGTCATCATGCATCATGTTTGTTTTTGAGATAACATTTGTGATGTAGAGTTTCATGATTCAAGCAAGAGTCAAGATCTACATCCATTGGATCAATTTCATACATGTTTGCAACACTTTATTCCTAGGGTTTGGTGAGTTGCAACATTACATTTTATTCATTCATCATTCCCTCTTTACATTTGATTTCATTACAAGGTTTGATTACCAAAATGGGGTTTGACCAAGGCAAACCCATTTCTACTAACAAAACAAAAACTTCCCTTGTCTTTAGTGTGTGATTTGAAAATGTAGGTTGAAGACCCTCTAAGGATTAATATTGGAAAGAATTTTTCCACTTGCAAATCTATCCAAGTTGTCACTTTGTTTAGAATATCCCTAAAAGGAATCTATAGAGCAGAATTCAACTATTCAAATCCAAAAATCATGTTGAGAAGATAGAGGAGAGATTGAAGAGAAGATTCAAAAATTGATCCTCTGAAAAGGCCTAGTAGGAATGGTATGCCATTTCTGGCATATGAGTCCCAGTCTAGTTATTTTTCTAGGTTTCAGGGGTTCTAGACCTATCTTTCCTAGATTTTTGTTCCTACCTTAAAACCCTAATCTGGGACTAAATCACCCATCCTGGCATATGAGTCTGAGTGTGCAATAAATTTAACTTTTCCAGCATTTTAGGTCTTCATTCAAGCTACGACAAGTCTCCAAGTGCCCCTATTTTCTTCTCTTTCTTTCTATTTTGTTTTGCATTCATTTCTAGGTTATTTCTATGAAGTTTTATACATCATTAGGTTTTTTCATTAAATCTTGCATGTCGTTAGTATTTCCAAGCCGTAGCTTGGTGGTGAACCCCTCCTTAGACATTAATCATACCCTAGGACAACCTTTAGAAAATATCTTTCCTTCATTCCATCCTTGGATTGAGATCTCTAGGGTTTCCTTGAGTGAAACAAGTGTGTGAAAATAGAAACCCTATCTACTCAAAGATTGAGAGCCCCCGATCCCTATTTTCTAAGGTTTCTATATTGTATGAAAAGTGTGTGATGAACTTATCCATTAGTTCACTTCAAGTTTGTATACCTGAAGGTAAATGTGCAAACCATTTGAGGCTTGCCCTCCTAGAATCCATGGAAAAAGTCTCATGAGATATGTATGCTCATGTGCCACGTCTAATAATGTTGTGTGGAACTCCCATACATGTTCAACGAGGTCTCCCTTTCCCTTGTATTTATCAAATTTAGGAATAATAGTTCATGGGAAAGGGAGTCATGTGAATGCTCCTATCAAAGGGGTAAGGACATAGGTCTTCTACCAAGTATGTTTCTCGACTCCCTGTTACATGCATATTAGACATATGTTGTTGCAATGTTTGTAACTGTTGAGCTATTAGGTCCATGGGCGATGGTACCACTTGAACTGAAGTGGGTGTGATTTAGATGTGGGGAAACTTGTGAGGGGTTCTTGAATGGGTTTTTGTTGTGTTGTGGATTGAATCCATGCATATTTTTATGTTGATGCATGGGTGGAACATGATGGTGAAATTGTGAGGTGACATACTTGGTAGAAGACCTATGTCCTTACCCCTTTGATAGGAGCATTCACATGAATCCCTATTACATGCATATTAGACATATGTTGTTGCAATGTTTGTAACTGTTGAGCTATTAGGTCCATGGGCGATGGTACCACTTGAACTGAAGTGGGTGTGATGTGGATGTGGGGAAACTTGTGAGGGGTTCTTGAATGGGTTTTTGTTGTGTTGTGGATTGAATCCATGCATATTTTGATGTTGATGCATGGGTGGAACATGATGGTGAAATTTTGAGTAAATGATGATGGTGGTGGTGGAACGTTAACACCAGCTATCGATGATGTACCTAGATTTTTAGTTCATTGTGGTGGAGGTTGTGTAAACCTATCTACGTATGTAGAACCATGATAGTTTGGTTGTTGTGAATGGGTTTGAGAAAACCCAAATGTGGAGTGTGAACCAAGATTATTTGTTACAGTGGAGATGGTGGTTGAGAAAACTCAAATGTATATGCAAAACCATGATTTTTTGGTTGTTGTGGAGGGGAGGGTTGATTAAACCTGAATAATGATGATTCAAACCCATATTTTTGTGTTACTGTGGAGGTAGGGGTTGATAAAATCCAAATTTGGATTGTGCACCAAGAATGTTTGGTTGTTTTTGAGGTGGATTGATGTTGGGACCTATACTGAAAAAGGATTGAGTCCTCATCAGTGGTGTATTTCCTTTTTGTGTAGTGGATGTGGTACCCACTTGTGATCCTATATATGAGGGATTTGTCTTTGTAGAACCCCAATCCTATACTTGCATAAACATACCAAACAAACATGGTATTAGATCCATATGCAAGTGAGGATCAAGATTCCCCATCAAATTCATTTGTAAAGCTCAAATAGGAAAGAAAATGAACCAAGAAAGCAATGCAATCCTATTTAAACACGTAAACCCTCAATCCCATGGGGGAATTGGTACCAATTTGATGTGGAAATTGGCCCTTTCCCAAATCCTATGCAAGCTTGTGATGATTTGATGAAGGTTGATCCACTTGATGATTGATTCAATTGAGCTCCATGAAGAAATATGCAATAACCTAGCTATAAACTTGATAAAATGTATGGAAATGGATATGATTGAGGATGAAATTGAGTATAGTAGACTTGCTCAAATTGTGGATGATCAAAATGAGGAGAGAAGCATCTTATTTATAGAAAGAAAAGATGGAGGAATGAGAAAAATGAAGGAATGTGGGATCATTCAACCTCCAATGGCCAAGTGCTATTTGTCAAGATGTGAATGGAGGAAGCTTGAGCACATTTTGATGAATGCGCACAATAAATAAAATTAGGTAGAATTTCAAATTCATGAAATGACTTGTTGGAGGGAGAAAAGAATGAACTAAATGCCACTTGGCTCAATGCACAAAGACATGAAAGAGGGTTAAATGCTTTGTTGGAAGGACAAAACCCACTTGGAGAGATTTTCAAATTTGGAAGAATATTCCTCTAAAGATGCCATGTTGAGAAAAAATAGAGATTTAATAAATGAATTAAATGTATTTTCATGTGCAAGTGGCAAAAGCTAGAGGATGGGACTTGGATTAGAGTTAGCATTAATTAGGATTTGATTAATTAAGATGATTTTAGGTGATTTGACAATTTTGACTTAGATTTTTTGGTTGATTTAAATCAAAGTTGAGAGGAAACTGATTTAGACTTAGTTAAATAAAGATTTTGATTTATTTAGCTAAAGGGGATGGTGTTAGATTAAATCAAATAAGGTTTAATTTATTTAATTTAATAAGATAGCTTTAGAGATTTTATAATTTATTTAATTTAATAAGATAGCTTTAGAGATTTTATCAAATAAAAATGAATTATTTAATTAAATAGAGACAAAGGGTTAATTAAATCAAATTGATTAATTTAATTAACAAGAGAGAATGACTTAACCTAACTAGATAAATGATTATTTATTTAATTAAGGGACGAAGAGTGATGAAAAGCTAAGAGGATGATTTAGGTTGAAATGATGTTAATAATCTGGATCAAGTGTGTCAGTATATTTTCCATGTCTACATTTTTCCCCTCTTTGAAGCAAAGTACTCGTTGCGATGGTTTAAAGAATAAACTATCTTGATCAAAATTCAAAATTTTTCTAATTTTCAAAATTTCCCCACTGTTGCCTTAGTGAGAGGAAACATGTTGATATACTGCCCCCTTGAGAGATTGGACAAAAATTTAGATTTTGGGGTGATCTCACGTAAAAGACGACAAGGTGCCCGACGAGTCTGAAAAGGCTCTAGGATGCCAAAAATGAGATAAAATGCAAAAAAAATGCAAAACGGCCCTCAGTCAGGAAAAAATGGGATTGAGGGATCAAAACCCTAGCTGGATGGCCAAACGGGGTCAAAAACCCTAATTTTCAGGCTTAAATAGGCCTCGAGGGGCCACTTCTAATTCATTTGCACATTCAACCCCTTAGAGATTTTTCACTTTTGAGCTCTGACCCCTTCACGAGATGGTGCAACAACAGCTTCCCTGACACATTTCAGATCGAGTACGCACACACCAAAGGTTGCCTAGCACTACACCACCTGTGCGTCAACTTGACTTGACCTTTCTTTTTAATTTCGTGCGCATTTATTAGCTTAGGAATTAGGTTCCTTAGCAGCGGTTCAATATAGCGCCGCTCAAAAGTCTCTTTCGGTGCTGCATGGCCTCAAACTACGTTGCAGTCATCAAAAGTGAGGTTGTGGCACGATTTGGAGTTTAGATTCAAAATCCAAACTGAACCACATATGAAAAGTGCACCACGATGGGCCTCTTTGGCAATTAGAGTTTTTCTTTAATCTGAATCACGCCTCAAACTGCGATGCGATGATAGATTTTGAGAGTTTAGGGCCTCTAGCGGCTAGTTTGGAACTTTCAAATTGCATTGTACCCACAAACAATGACACGTAGGTTATTTGGAGGTATGTCGAGACAAATCAGGATCATGATTTTTGATGAATTTTAACACAGTGGCTTTCCTAATGTAGGAGGAGGTGATGATACTTCATTCATGCAAGTACAGGTCCCAGAAGCTATTTGAAATTTTGCAGGGTATGCCCGAGCGGTAGCAGGAGCACCTAGGGGCAATCGGAATCTGGTACATTATGTATGCACCGCCAGTGAGGACCCACTTGGGGATGATGATAGTGCTTGTAGAGTAGTGGCATAGTGAGACGTCCTCCTTCCACCTTCTAACAGGTGAGGCCATAGTTACACTAGAGGACGTGTGGCAGATACTTAGATTGCCCATGCACAAAGAGTGTGTGATATATGATGTGGATGTTCAGAGGGATGCATGTTATAACCTTATGGGCCTCAAAGAGATTGTCTTTTGTGAGGGTTAGATTGAGCTAGAGCGTCACAGGCCTGTCACGTCACCCTTTTTCTTGGTTATAGCAGCTATCATATTAGATCTTGTTGCACCAGATCGGTGGGGCTGATATTTCAGTCCTAGATGGGGGCTCACTTGGGAGCTGATGGTCTGGAGATGGACATGCTTTGCGTGGGGGCTAGTACTATTGGCCTCATTGTACAGAGATCTTCATGAATTTGCATACATTGATGGCAGAGCCATCGAGGCTAGGGTCACACTCCTCCACATCTGGGCTTGGGAGCACATTGCTATGCTTCGTCCAAGAGTTGTTCTAGTCGATATGGAGCCAGATGATCCATTTGTTTGGTGATACAGAGGTGTTTATTTTACACACATAGGAAAGCACAGGATTCCTCATTAGAGGAGAGTCCTTGATGACATGCGAGCTTTCACATGGTGGCCATATCTTGGATGGACCACATGGTACGATGATGTGCAACAACTCTTTTTTGCTTAGCAGGACAGACTAATGTAGGGCAGGGAGCACACGATGCTCAAGAGGTACCTGCCAAGCAGAGTGCAAAGACAGTTTGGGGAGCCCCAAGATAGGCCCAATGATCAATATGTTACGATATTTGTGCGTACAATGAGTCAAACCTCATGAGGCCGATACATACTTGCAGTCAAGGCAGTACAGAGTTTCATGTAGCTAGTGGCTAGGCCATGGCCATACGATCAGAGTTAGGTTGATGCAAGGACTACACAGGCATACAGGGATTGGTTTCGGCCACCTCTTTGATTGACAGTACCAGGCACACCCTCTACATGGTGTAGGGCCAGAGGCAGAGGAGCAAGTCAAGGTCAGGAGCAAGTCAAGGTCAGGACCAATGAGGCCGAGGTGGCAGAGATGGGCCACCACACTAGCCAGTTTAGGATAGGGATCAGTAGGATCAGCCCCATCAAGATGGTCCAAGATAGGACCAGGACCAGTGGCTATAGGATGGACAAGATGGGTAGGATGGGCATGATGGCCAACCAGCATGGGATCAAGGACCTCCACCTCCGCTCGATCAAAGAGATGCTTAGATGTTGCAGCTCAAAGCTCAGGTGGTAGATTTACAAGGATAAGTGGTTGCCTTGAAGGCAAAGAGGGACCAGCTGAGATAGGAGAGAGATCAAGCTACAGAGGTTAGGGTTGCTCAGGAGATGGGCCACCATCAGCAGATTGAGAGCATGTCTGTCTCTTCCTCTCAAAGCTTAGTTTCATTAGGAGCATACAAGGATTTCGTTTGAGAGGCAGATTACTACAAAATCCACTGCCATCAAGTCATGCCCCAAGCGTCTTGAGTCCCAGATTATTCTCAGTAGTTAGGATACATACCTCCTAAGGACCATGGAGAGAGATAGCCTAGCGATGGCGAGGGCAACTAGCAGGGTTAGCCAATTTTTTTATCAGAGACAAGATTATTTTTGCACCCTATGGGCTCATTTTTTATAGCCCCGTGGGCCATTGTACTTTATGTATTCGATACACGCTTGACCCAGATTTGTACCATGACAATATATTATTTGATGATATATGAGATGAGATGATTTTGATCCGATGTATGATGTGAAATGTCTTATTCTATTTTATGTGTTATGGATGGATTTTATTTCTATATGTGATGGTTTACATGTGATGCAATGCAATAATGTTATGTGATATGTGACTTTGTGATGTGATGCAATGATGGTATGGATGCATTTCTTTTTTAGTATCTTTCTTTATGCACTTTTGATGATGATGCATGGAAAATGCAAAATTTTATGATATACAAATTCTTAGACTAACAAATCTATATTATGAACTTAATGGATGATGATGAGATGTATGGGATGTAATATTTTCTTTTCAATATTTTTATCATGCATGATATGGCAATACATTTATGATGTTATGATGATGATATGATATGGTGATGTGTATGATATGGAATGATGTATGATGATGATGATGATATGTATGTATATGATGTGATGGATGTTTTATGAGATATGTGATATGAGTTTAATGATGCATATGGGATGGTTACTTTTATGCTTATATAATCAATGTATATGTATGGTTTATGAGATGCTTAGAATAACTAATCTAATTATGCAATGATGTAGGTGGTATGATAAATTCTTTATATGATATGGTATGCATTCTGCAGTATGCTGGCAGTTTATGGATGCAAGATGGATGCACTGACAACAATTATTTGTGATTAACTATCATGGTACCATGTTAGTGCAGAAAGAAGATAGAAGAAAGAAAGAGACTCCAACAAGTCATGAGATGACGATGATGACGATGATTATGATTTTCTTACTAAGGAGTTGGGAAATGGGGCCAATTACCTTATGTTTGATAACACACATAGGCACGATGCATCAAGGTATAAAGAACTAGGATGGCGTTGCACCTAGTGTGATGGACTTTGACTCGACAATCAGATATGAGTATCCCTTTTCACACCTAACATACATAACCTTATTTAGAATGCATTTTAGATATTCCAAACATCTCAGACCAAAACATGGAAAGGAAATCCTTCCCATGTGGTCAACAAGATACCTAAAACACCTTCCCTATACCTAAACAAAGCACGTATGACGAGGTTATATTACAAGAATATCCAACAATCAAAATAGACAAAAAGATAATGATCGTTGCCTCATTCCTTTCTCCCTAAATTCCTTTGTTTTGACATCATTGAGAGGTCATTGGAATGAGCACAATAAGATAATTCAAAAGAAAAAGATAAAGTAAACAAACAAGCTAATGTTCTTCAATACCGCTAGCCAAGACTAAACTACGGTGATGCCTGATGTTGATGTCCATTGTAACAAGGATGCATCCTAGGACATGATGATATCCAATGATTGATTTGGGATTGACTGGATGATAGGATATTGACACAAAGAGCTGACCAACTTGTTTGCATACTAATCTAGACTTGAGATCTTGACGTTTGAGTTTTCACTTTTAACCTGCTAGACTTGTTTTTGATTGTTTTACCAAAAGTTGAGGGTGATGACGATTTATTATGAATGATTCATTATTGCGGGTGAAAGAAAGATGGGATGGATGAATATTTTCAAATATTTGGATGTTTTTGATCTTTTTGAAATGTTGAGGTTGTTTTTGGTATTTTTGAGATTTTACAATTTTTTTGATTTTCAAATTTTTGAATGTTTTGGGGTTTTCCGAGATTTTGACCAAGAGACTAACCTAAAGACCTATCCTAGGGGCCTCGGGGGATGATCAACATATTAGTTTTTCCTACATTATACACGTAAATACCACGTAGTTTGACTGACATAGACTTGATTATTGATGAGATTTGAATAGATAGATTGCCAGTTTATTATGACGGACTCCTAGAGGACCAACCTAAGTGTCTCAAGGGATGATCAAAGATCAACCTTGCCTATGTTCAAAGCTCAGAGATGACATAGTCTGACAAGACGACTCTTTTTTTGAATTTTTGACCTATTTTTGGATTTTGATATGTTTTGAATGTTTTTGGATTTTGATGTTTTCTGATGTTTTCAAATTTTTCTGGTTTTATGAATGTTTTTTGGGTTTTATTATTTTAGGATTTCAAGAACATACACGAATCCAATCCAATGAGAACATGCCCCCAGCATGATGCAATAGACTACTCCAATAAAGGCAGGACAAAGTGACCTTGAGAATGGTTCGAGTACTACTAGGAGGGATCATGATGCAGACACAGGACCAAGCTATGATGCAAATACGGATGGGTGATGGATGGAGATATGGAATGCGATGGATGATGCAAGTGTAATGGATAGATGATGTAGAACAAGTCATGGAAATCTCGATGGATGGAAAGTGCTTATTTACACAATGTGCCTATTTTCTAGGTTTTCACCAAGGTACTTGCCCAAAGCACCATCGAAGTGGTTTTCACTAGAGGACGATTTTTTTTCTCTTTACTATTTTTTAATCCGTTTTCTGATTTTATTTTATTTTTTTCTTTTTTGATTTTTTTGTTGTCACCAAGATGCCTATTTGCCAGGTTTTCATCCGGGTGACCATTTTTTAGGACATTTTCTAATTTTTTGGTTTTTTGGTTTTATACCTCACAAGATTAGGCATAAAAAAATTTGAGATGGGAGTTGTTCATGGGCTCTTGCAGGGGCTTTCCTTCTGGTGTTGATAACTAATGTGCCCCTGACTTGTAGCTTATCGTGATGGAAAATGATCCCAACCAATTGGGTTCAAACTTACCCTTACCGTCTGCATTTGAGACGTTCTTCTGATTCTCCTTGAGCACAAGTTCTCCTACCTAGAATGTTTGACTCTTGATTTTCTTGTTATAGCTATGTTTGAGTCAATTTTGATAGACTTGAAAATGATTTAAGGCATCCATATGCCACTCATCCAACAATTCTAGCTCATTCAGTCTTGAATATTAGTATTCCTCATTTGTGATGAGGTTCTCTAGTGATATTCTCAGCGACAGGAGCTCGATCTCGATGGGGAGTATGGCTTCTTATTTGTAGACTAGGGAGAAGGGGGTGGAACATATTGGTGTGTGGATGCTGGTTCAATAGGCCTAGAGGGAAAGATTCAGCTGCAGATGCGAGTCATGACTTGCATCATTGACTGTCTTTTTGAGGATTTTCATAATGGTTTTATTGGTGGCTTCTGCCTAGCCATTGCCTTGAGGATAATACGGAGTGGAAAAGTGATGTTGGTTTTGAATTTGTAGCATAGGTCACGAACATCCTAATTCTTGAAGGGTGTCCCATTATCTGAGATAATGGCTTGTGGGACACCGTAATGACATATTAAATAGTTTAGGATGAACTTTGATATCTTCTTTCCAATGATGTATGTCATGGGAATGGCTTCCACCCACTTGGTGAAGTACTCAGTGGTGGTAATGATAAACTTATGGCCACTAGATGAGGTGGGGGTGATTTTTGCAATGAGATTGAGCCCCCACTGTGAAAAGGGCCATGGTGTGACAATAGGATGGAGCTCTTGAGTTGGTGCATGGATGAGGTCCCCATGCTGCTGACATTGTATACACCTTCTGGCATAGTCATGTGCTTCTCTTTCCATAGTAGACCAATAATATTGTGTCCTCAGCAACTTCTTGGCCAAGGTCATACTACTTAAGTGCGAACCACATATGTCGTTATGTACCTCAGTTAAGGCAGACAATTCCTCCTCAGTGTTTAAGCAACTTAATAGGGTTCTTTCAATGCTTCTATGGTAAAGGGTTTCTCCTAGGATGACGAAACAGGATGCTTTCTTGACAAAGGTTTTCTTAAGGTTTGAGGTTATGTCAGCTGGGAGGACTCCTATTCTCATATAACTGTATATATCATGGTACCAGGGATCACCAAGACCAATGATTTCGCACACAAATTTGGACTTTGGTACCTCAAATGCAAGCACGATAATCTGCTCTACGAGGAATTCATGCTTTGGGACATTGCGAGGGATGTCCAATAGGGATCCAATTATGACCATGGTGCCTGCCGCTCTGTTGTTTGTTCTAGGTATCTGCTCGAATGTGATCTTAATGAAGGACTCCTTAAGACTTTCCACCAATTTCTTGTATGGATTTAGCTTGTCGTCTTTATTCTGGTACTCATCATTCACCTAATTGATTATGTGTTGTGAATCTCCATATACCTTAAGATCCATGATATGTCACTGCACTACTATTATGAGTCATATGGTTAGAGACTCATATTCTAGGATATTGTTTGTGTAGGGAAATGCCAACTTGTAGGATCTCAGTATGTAGTCTCCCTATGGAGTGATGAAGAAGACCCCAGCTCCTGATCCATGTTGTGTGTAGGAACCATCAAAGTACAACTTCTAGTGGTCTGCTATGCTCAAGTTGAAGATGGATTCATCAAGGAACTCTGAAATTAGTGGATTCTCTAAGTACATTGGTGCTTCTGCTAGTTGGTCTACAATAGCTTGTCCTTTGATGACCTCCTGCTCTACATACTCGATGCCATATTTTGATAGGATTATGACCCACTTGGCCATCCTTCCTATGAGAATTGCTTTGGAAAGTAGGTACTTGAGTGGGTCGATCTTGGCAATGAGTTTTATTTTATGTGCTAACATGTAGTTTTTGAACTTCTATGAGGCAAACACCACTGCTATTTTTCAATGAATAAATAATTCAACTCATGCCCTACCATGGTTCAGTTGATGTAGTAGATGGTCCTCTCTATTCTTTTTTCATCGTGCTAAGCTAGGAGAGCACCAAGAGCTACTGGTGTTGCTGATATGTAGAGGATTAGCAGCTTTCCTGGGATTGGTGGTATAAGCACTAGAGGTGTGAGAAAATACTCTTTGATCTTGTTGAAGGCCTGATCACACTTTTCATCCCACTTGTACACTACCCCCTGGTGGAGTAGGCGAGAATATGGAACTATTTGTCTACTAGTTGAGCTATGAACTGGTGGATTGACTGTAGCCTACCTTGTAAGCATCTTAGTTGCTTCAATGTCTTAGGTGCTTCCATCTCGAGGGTTTCCTTTACCTTGGTGGGATCTATTTAAATCCTTATTATAGACACAATGTATCCCAATAGCTTCCCTAATTGTACGCCGAAGATGCACTTCTTTGGATTAAGGTGGATCTGTATTCCTCAAGTTTGTCGAAGATGGAACTCAATGTTGTTATGTGATCTTGCCTCTTTCTAGATTTTTCCAATATTTCATCAACATAATCCTCCATAGTATTATGGATCATGTCATGAAATATTAAGGTCATGGTCCTCTGATATGTTTCTCCAATGTTCTTTAGGCCAAATGGCATCATGTTCCAGAAATATGTCCCCCATGGGAAAGTAAAATTTGTTTTGTGTTGATCTTCTTTGGCTATCATGATTTGGTTGTATCCAGAGAATCCTTCCATCAGTGAAAGCATCTCATGCCCCGTGGTCATGTCTACAATAATATCAATGTTGGGAAGTGGGAAGTCATCTTTGGTACATGCCTTGTTTAGGTCTCTAAAATTTGTGCATATACGGATGCCCCCATCGGGCTTTGGAACATGAACCAGATTTGATACCCACTCTGAATAGTTGATTGGTCATATGAACCCTACATCAAGTAACTTCTTTAATTCCATTTTAACCAATAAGGCTATCTGGGGATGTATTTTTCTGAGCTTTTGTCTAATGGGCTTTGCTTCAGGCTAAACTCCTAGATGGTGGACCACAATCTTTGGATCAACCCTGGGCATGTTGGCATAGCTCCATGCAAAGTTGACCTTTCTCTCCCTTAAGAAGGAAGCTAGGAGCTCCTGTTCTTCTAATATCAATGATTCAAGATAAAATGTGATATGCAGATTTTCCTTTGTTCCCAAGTTAACTAGGTTGCACTTCTCGGCTAGAATTGCTAAATTTTCTTGATGTAGAGCTCTGAGAGGAAGATTGAATCCTTCATCCTTAGGAACCTCAAAGAGGTTTTCACCGTTGGATACATCCTTTATTTTTACTATTTTTGGGTTAGAGAGTGCCACAATGTGGTTTTCACTCAAATACCTTGAGATTATTCTCAAATTTTAACTTTTGCGACTAAAGGATTCAATCGTCTCCCCATAGTAAGCCTGTGTGTCTAGAATGATGTCAAACCCAACCTTGTGATCTCCACATGGTACTATGTTTTGCAGTGCCATGAATTCCGAGAGCACCTCATCATTTTTGAAAGTGTCTAGAATTGGCGGTCCTCATTGGTTGTAATCGATGAGCTGGGGGTAGACTAAGTTGATTTCATGGGTTTGACTAGTTGACTCAAATGACACGGTACTGATCATGAGAAGGGTGGTATCCTTGAAAAGCATAGGTAAGTTAGCTATGGAATCCTCATCATCACTACTACTATAGATGCCAGTTATGAAGTTTCCTATGACTTGACTTGTGGATAATTGAAGAGTGGCTATAGATTGCTGAGGAGTTTTGACCTTTCTAACCGAGGTATTTCGGCCACATATGGTTATACTTGGAGGGGTACATTCGAGACCAATATTTCTCATTCGCATCTCAAGAACGATGGGTACTAGGAGTATGTTGTCATTCTATCCAAGCCTCTAGTTTCTATCATATCCCATCATGAGTATCATTTGTAAGCCTTTTCTACTATCATCCATAGGTAGATCAGTTGCTAGTATGTTTTCTTGGTACAAGAGGTTGATGGGTCATCTTCTATTACTTCCCGACCGAGATCTCCCTAACTTCTGAAGTTGGAGGAGTCTGCTGTGAAGGTTTGGGATGAGGAAGCACCATTTGATTGTGGTCATCCTCATGATCTAGGAGATTGTGGTCATCCTCATGACCTAGGAGATTGTGGTAACTCTCCTACCACAAAAGCATTTTTTGGAATTGTATAGTTTCAACACCCATTATCTTGGATAATGACTTTGATATCGGACATGGAAGGGATGGTGGGTGTCTCTATCAAAGAAGTGGAGGTGAGAGTAGTTGGATCAATGTGCAGAGTTGAGGGGCCCTCATCATTCTTTGGCACTTGGGGGATTTTGTAATATTTTGCTTCTAGGCTCTTGCAATAAGAAAAAGGGTTTGGGATCCCCATGGATAGTGACCTCTTGGCCTTGGTATGTGAACTTGACACATTGGTGGAAGGTTGATGCCATTGCTTGCATCCCATGGATCCATGGATGTTCTAGGAGAATGTTGTAAGAAAAATTGAGGTCAAGGACCTCACAAGTGGTTTCCATAATGGTTGGCCCTACTTGAATAGGGATTTGGATGGTTCCCTAAGACACTCTTTCTTGATCATCGTAGGCTCTGATTGTGATACCTTTTACCTTTTCAATGAAATCCTTTGAGATTCCCAGATTCTTTATGAACTTGAGGGAACAAATGTTTAGACCTGCACCCCCATCCACCAAGACTCTTAACTTTTTTTTTATGAACCAGGGATTCAAGGTGGAGAGCGCGATTGTGAGATGGTTGTGCGGGGAAGTCCTAATCAAAGAATGTGAGTAGGTTTGGGGTGGTGATATTTTTGACATAGCTTGGAATTGGTCAGCATCTAGATCCACAGAGATGGTGGATGAAGCCAGTGCTTGCTCAAGGATTTTTCTATGTGCAGGAGATATCTTCAGCAACTCCATGATGGAGATCTAAGCAAGTGTTCTTATCAACTGGTCTAGGACATTGTATCCATGGGGGAAAAATCTTCAATTTGAGGTGGATTGCCTAGGATGTTGTAATAGTCCAGTGATGGTGACCTTGCCACTACGTGTGGTGACTCCATAATCAGCATTGGCTCCCTTAATGTTAATGATAGGGTGTATTCCTCGAGTACAAGATGTTCATACATGTGGTTCACATTCATGTATTTTCCTTTTCCTTTATCATTGTTTCCCTTGTTCTGGTCAGGCGTCAGATTCATGTAAATCTTGAGATTTTGATTTCCCGTTGGTTGTTCCACATTTATGATTTTGTCATCAATGAGGTCTTAGATCAAGTTTTTCAACCTCATGCAACTAGCAGTTATGTGTCCCTTGATCTTGTGGAAGTCACAAAGGTGATTTTCATTGCACCACGGCTATTTTACCAAGGGCTCTTGATAGTTCTCATAGGTGGAGATTGTGATGATTTTTTCCTCCACCAGTCTCTTCATGATGGATTCAACTAATTCCCCAAGGGCTATGTACTTCTGCTTGGGGGAGTTTTTGTTTCGCTGGGGTGGGCCCTTTTGATCATTCACATTGTTGATTGTTTGATTATTCAGCTGCTAAGTCATAGTGGTAGCTTGATGATTGTTTTTATTGTTGTTTTGGGGTTGTTGCTGGGGTGTTGGTGTGTTTTGTCGAGGAGCATTGATGACAACTTTGGCACCTACAACATCATCATAGGTAATGTTTCTATTTTCTCCCATGTGTGAGGTTTGTCGTTATAGCTAGTGGATGGGGATTATTTTTTTGTTCAAGATATGCAGGTGTCCTTCCTTGTGCAATAAGGGCTCATTCAATGTTAAGTGCCTTGGACATCAATTAGTTGTACGTGGTGATACCTTGTACCTTGAGATGGAATGCCAAGGATCCTTCGAGATTGGAAATGATGGTGGAAACTTTTTGTTCTTCTAGCATGTCCCATTTGCTCCTATTGGCCTTGGATCACCATCATTGTAGGAAGGAAGCAAATGATTCATTCTTACCTTTTTTAAGAGATGATAGTTCCTCTAGACTGACATCCATACTGATATTGAATGCGTAGTTTTTTATGAATGTGTCTACTATCTCTTGGAACTTTTTGATGCCAGGAGGAAGGCAAGAGAACCACTCCATGGCTTGGACATCCAAACTTCTAGGAAATAGTAGCATCAGATATGTATCATCATATGCGGCTTCCATGTAACACACTTGGAATTCCCTGATGTGATCTTTAGGGTTTCCCGTCCAATGGTATTTATCAAATTTGGGGATTTCAAATCCCTTTGGGAATGGTTTCATTACAAGAATCCTATCAAACGAACAGGGACACAAGTTTTTGGGTGTCTTGGTGGTTTCCCTTGATTGAAGATCGAGCACTTGTTGCGAGAGAAACTTGATTTGTGTCATCACATCATCTTGCAGATCAGGGGATGGAGTGAAAGTGTTTTGGAGTAGTTGAGGTGTTGGAGGAATGGATGGATTGGTTGGTGTGTTGGTGGATGATTTTTGCATGTTTTTTTGTGCCAAATATGCTTGTAACTATTGTTGTACCAACAATGCTTGTTGTTGGTCCTGTTGTTGTTGTGCTAATAATGCCTGTTGTTGAGCTTGTTGTTGTTGTTGGTCTGCTAGTTGGGTTGTTTCTTGTTGTTCTTGGTATTTCTTCAACACTTGTTGGTATACTTTTGTTGTGTGAGGTACTGTGCTTGTGCTTGTGCTTGTTGAGCTTGGTATTAGGCTTGCGCCTGAGCTTGAGCTTGAGCCTTTTGGGCAGTTTGTGCAACCTGGGCCGCTTGTGTGGCTTGAGCAGATTTTTGAGAAGCTAGTTGTTGTTGCAATAAATCTTGGGATTGAGTATCCTACTGTGCTTATTGTGCTTGTTGTGCTTGTAGTGCAGCTTGGGTTACTTGAGTGGCTTGAGCGGCTTATTGAGCAGCTAGCTGTGTAGCTTGTTGATTTTGCATTTGTTGAAGTGTTTTTTGGTAGGCAGCTTTTTGAGCTTCTTGTAGCATGATGTTATATTGGTTTAATGTGTTTTATTGTGGTGGTGGCAGATTCAGCATGGTGTTTGTGATGTGAGGCACCGTTGTATTGGTGATGGGAATTTTTGTAGTGGATGGTGCGATTGATATACTCGGTCCTTGAGAGACCATGTTTTGAGGGATGATAGATGATGTGTTGGTTACTTGTGTTATGGGGATGGTCACCATGTGTTATTGTGATATTGATGGCAAAGTTGGGGGATTCAGTATGATGCTTTGATTGATGGTTGGGGGGTTGTTTTGAATGAGTGGCAGTAATGAAGGTAGCCCCAGACCAAGAGGTGATGTGGATGTTAATGGAAAGGGTGGAAGTGGTGGAAAAGTGAGTGGCATACTCCCTTGGGGAAATAATGAAGATGAAGGGTCAAAGATGCCCCCTAGTCCAAATAGCCCACCTTCTCCTTGCGAGGTCATAGGGAGAGAGGTTTGAGGTGTTGTGCGAAATGATGATGATGGGTCATTGGGATCATGAAAGGTGAGGGGGACATATGGATGCAATGGATTTTGGGGAAAAGATTGACCCAATATGGTGTTTGTGTCCAAATCTTGATTATTCACAAGGGGGTGTGTTTTAATGCATTGAGAAATATGCTCCCCTTGTTAACAATGGGTTGAGTTGGAGCAACGACTGATATAATTTTTGGGATGGATTGAGTGATTTTTTGGAATGGGGGTGTTGATGAAATGGGGAGTGTGGATGATGTTGGGAGTGTGATCCCAAGAGGTTGTTCCATAATGGTTCTCACATCGTAATCAGAAGGGAGTTTAGCCCCGTGTTTTGCTAATTCAAGCATGTACTGTGAGGGATGGAACTTCATCATGATGTTGGAAATTCTATGATTCTCAGAATTTTGAACCATTTTAGTGATCTCACCTTGAGTCATCCCAAAGGAATTGTTTGTGATATCTTCCACTTGTCCTTCTTCTTGATGATCTTGAGGAAGTGAAAGATTGATTGTGGGGTTGCTTTCCCCAATGGGGTTGATTTCGGGAAAAGTTTGACTTAGGTCACTTGAAGTTGATTTTTCTTTTTTGGTCTCCATGTCTTTCTTGTGTTGTGATCTAGTTTGCACCATAAAATAGAGATCAATTTTCAATAATTTAATACATGAATCTCTAATTCTTTAGAATGATCTAACTTTATGCACAAAAGAGAAAATCTAGGATGATTAAGGATCAAAAGGTGATGATGATATTGATGAGAGATGAACGATTGGTGAATGATTGGAACTCTTGAGGAATCTTGAAGGGGATGTTAAGCTTTAGGACTTGGATTTGATGTTTGATTTTGATTTGGGATTGATTTGATTTTGATTTGGATTTGGATAGTGAACTCTTAAACTCTAAGAGGTTAGATGTTTTCCTAGAGTAAATTTGTCCATAAGATGCTAATTTGACTAAGTGTGAGAAGAAGGATTCATCTAAACACACCTAACCAAACAAGATGATTTTGATTGATTTGACTTTGATTTTGGATAATGAACTCCTAAACCCCAAGATGTTGGATGTTATCAAGGGATAGACTTGTTCACAAGGTTTGATAGTTTGACTAAAAATGTGGAGAAGGATGCATCTACAAACATCTAATCAAACAAGATCATTTGGATTTGTTTCAAATGATTTTCCCAAAGTTTAACATGGAGGATTTTTTCAAGATTTTCACAAGTTAATGGTGAGATGATTTTTCGTTTGATGTTTGAAAGATGGATGAAAGTTGACTTTGATCCTATGTGTACCTAAAAAGACTCTTGTTTACAAGACCTCAGTTTTGAAGAACATGCTTTACTCTAAACAAGATGCTCAAATTTCCGAAAAATATTTGGATTTTGTTGATAAAATAAATCATACAAATTGGGATTGTTTCTTGAAGCTCTTCTGTAAAAGTTGAAAAGCAATCTTTGTTTGAATTCGTAGAGCATTGAGAGATGCTTTTGATGATCTTCTGGACTAAGAGCTTTTGACTTTGGTTTTTGTATTTTTATTTTGCGTGAAATCATTTGAGACACATTTGTGGGGTTCAATTGTTCTTATCTTTTCTTAGTGACTTCTTTTTATCACAAAAATTTCTTGATTAGGTTTCAAACTAGATGTCCAATGTCTAAATTTCTTCTCATCCCACAAAGTCTATTATGTGGAAATCAAAGAAATTGAGGAAAAGGTTCCCTATTGTTGACTTTAGTGAGAAAATGGAGATATAAATTCAAATTTTTAGAAACCTCTAAGCATAGAATCCCTAGGGCAAGCAATAACACTTAAATTTGTCAAAAATTATTTGCTCCCTAAAGGGTTTGAAATTTGATGACAATGTTGAATGTTTGTTTTCCCAATGTTTACGATCAAGCAAAGTGTTTTGTTTCCAAGAACATGTACAACCTTATGGATATGAAAGACTATTTTTTGAATCCCCACTTGGACAAGTCCAGCTACGCCTACTTTTAGTGGATGGTTAGATGCTTGACCCCACTGGCTCCCCTCCACAACACTCACTTATATGGGGCATCCAAGCAGCAATACCCATGAAAATCCCATGGCATACTTTTCATCTCTACTAAAAGTCATGAAAGTGTGGGGTGGATTCAAAATGACCATTCTTGCACCAACAAATAGATCAAATATTTTGGCCTTTTCTAGACAAGGGTTTTAATGTGGGCATTCCATTTGTGGGGGATAATCCATGTGGTGAGAGAACATTGCTTCCCTTCTTGTCGAAACCATCCTCGTGATACTTTCCTTTGTTCCAGTACCCACACTTACATACCGGTTGGAAGTTGCTTGGCTTTAGCATGTTACCGGTTGGGTTGTTCCCTTGGGTGATTAATTTTTCCCACAAGGCAGGCCCTCTAAGATAAACAAAAGAATAAGATTGGAAAAAAGGATATAGTTAACATAATTTTGATCTTCTTAATATAGAAAGATGGAATTCTATACAAAGAAATTGATTATAGGAAATATTGACTTTTTTCTTTGAACATATAAAAATAGAAAGTAGAAGATTATATATAATGATGGAAATTATGTGTATAAATGGTTAAGAATATTGCTAATATAAAAACAAAGGAATTGAGATAAAAAATAGTTTCTTTTTTCACCCCTTTCTAGTCTTTTGCATTCTCTATAAAAAAATTGGAGATGATTTTTTGAATGCTTATACCTTTCAATCTAAAAAAATGAACATATATGTTTGTACAAGTAATGTTATTTAATATATTCAAGTATCCCTTGGTTTATCTCTTGACATAATCTCAAATATTGACCAACTTCCAAACAACTGCTATTTAGGGAAAATATATTTCAACTATTATTTGCATTTCCACGACACTTGAAAGATCATTTTCTGAATTTATTCAAGACCATGTTGGTGTTTCTTTAAATTTGCACATAGATTTCATGTTGTATTTTTTTCTACAATCCTTTAGTTACTATGTGGATGATGAGTCTTTTGTACTCTATCTTAGGCATGCCTTCAACCTATACTTTTTTAAATTGGAAAAATAAGTTTATAAAATATTACATGTTTTTTAAGGACACCCAAAGATCAATTAAACAAAAGCACCATGGTACTAAAATTCCCTTTTAAAAAATATCAATTCAAGACTCTTTAGAAGCCTATTGGTAACCTTTATGTTTATTTAGAAATTCATGTATTATTTTAGAAAATTGATGTATATTTTTTTTTTGTATTAAAAATATAGAATAAACATTTATATACTATTTTTTGATGCATTATGCATCATATCCCATACTTGATTACAATGATCATCCAAGTAGTTTTGATTGATAGCCTACTATAAATACTAATCTATAAGCCTTTTCATTGTTGGTTACAAAATTTATGTTAAACAACCTTCAACGAAACACAAACCTAATATTTCAAATTCCTGTAGTATACTACTAGTGGTAAAAAATGGATATAAAAACTAAGGCTTGTCATTCATGTATATTTCCTGCTATGCCCATCCAATTGGGGGATCAATGACTGAGAGGTCATCTTTAACATGGAACTTTGTGTTGTATTTTTCTTTCTTGTTTTGGTTTTCATTCTCCTTGTTATAATTCTTAACCAACTCTTTTGTTCCTTTAAGAAGGGGAATGATTTTATCCTTATTGAGGTCCCAAGAATTCCCAAATTTGATTTCCTCATTGTTTATCCAAACCATTTCATCCTCTAACAACCTTAGGAATTTGTGCCTAGAGATCTCCATTGTTAAGTTAACCTACACAACTACATTGTGAAACATGATTTTTTTATAAATCTCAGTAAGTGATCTCTTGACATCCTACAATTTTTCCTCATTCCTTTTGATCCAAATTTTCCAAAAAAAATCAATTGTAAGTATTAGCCAAAATAAATTGCTTTCTTTATCTAGACTCTCAATATTGCCAAGTAAAATTTCAATCCATTTTATGTTACATTTCCAGCCTTTGAGATTATAACAAAATAAATTCCAAATCTCTTTTGCATAAAGACATTCAAAGAAAATATGCTTAACAATTTGAGGCTTCCTACAAGAGTTGCACAAGTCAATATTAGAATGATTAATCTTATAAGGTAATTCTCGAAGAATAAATAACCATTTAAAGAAATCCTTTTTTGGCTCAATGTAATTAGACCATTTTTTTATAAAAAACACTCTTCCACTTTCTATTAGAGAGAGATTCCACTTCTAGTTGAGGTAATCAAACATATCATTATTCTTGTTTAAGGGATTATAAATAATTTTTGAGTTCATATTATGAAAAAAGGTACCATCTTTCCATTAAAGAGTTTATAACAGTCTTTTTCTTTATTACACACCTTGGGTAACTGAAGCACCTCAAATGCCCCTCTAATCATGGAGTATGTTCTCCAATTAAAGGGGAATACTATATTCACTACTGAGGAATGCCCAAGACTTGATTTGACCATCAAACAAAATGTCCTTAAAGCAGTTTATACCTTTGGCTGCCTAGATTTTTGTTAAACATCTTTGTTTAAGTGAAAGGGGCTTATCCTTATGCTTCAGGTTCCACCATATGGACTTATTTTTAAGAAGTTTTTTATTGTTTTCAAAGATATCCCTATTGCTAATGTTTTTAGAGATGGATTTCCAAGCCTTCCATATGCTCTTGAAGGTTGCAAATCATGCAAGGAATATTAGAAATGTGCCAGCTAATAGGTCACTATGTGGGAGTGACTTCCATGATTTTTCTTGTTTGGGAAAAACTAACTAAATGTTATTCCTTATAAGCACTTTCTAGGGTTCATTTGCTTCTAGAGATTTCAAAAACCATTTGACTGCCAAGGCCATCCCATGAATTTTGAGGTCCTTTAGTCCCAAACCCCTATTCCTTTCTCCACACAACACCATTACCACTTAATTGAGTGTTTCTTTTTATTACCTCTACCATTTGACCAAAGAAAGCTTATGATGTTTTTTCTAAATTTCACTTCCCTAGTGGTTATTGAATGACCATACAAAGGAATAATATAAATTGTATGATGCAAGGATCTTATGGAATACTTGCATCCTTCCTACCAGTGAGAGGTATTACTTATCGTGAATTTATCAAGTTTATTTTCTATTTATTCTTTAATCCATTGCCACTTGTCCTTAAGGAATGGGATCACAACAAACATGATTCCAAGATACCTTACTTGTTTGGAGGGACCTTCCCATTAAAATTTGAATTTTCCTAACCAACTTGGTGGGGCTTCATTGCATCTCAACATAATAGACTTAGTATTTGATAGTTTAGCCCCTGAAGCTTTGTAGAATATGTTTAGCTTTCTTACTAGGGCCTCCATATTTTCTTCCTCAAGTCCCAGGAAGAGATCTATGTCATCTGCAAACTATAAATTTAAAAGTTCATCCTTGTTGAGGAGGGACATGCCTCTAATTTTGGGAGAAAAAAAACACTCCCTTAGGAGGTAATAGATTGCATCAGAGGTAATTAAAAATAGGGTATGAGAAAGGGGAGAACCCTAATTAATTGACCTTTCAAGGATGAACTCATTAGTTAATGATACATTTTGTTCTATTTGTTCCACAACATCCTTCATGAGAGTCTTTACAAGTTTGTAGAACTTGTATGGGAACCCAAAGGCATTGAATACCAAGAGAAAAAAGTATCATTCAACCCTATCATAAGCTTTATCTAAGCCTAGGAGAAACATTGCTACCTTCTAATTGGATATTTTGTCCCAATTCATGGCCTCCCAATTGGTTATCAAGTTTTCAGGATGTATCTTCCCTTAATGAATCCAATTTGGGTATTACTTATGATTTCTGGTAGGATTTTCCTAAATCTATTAGCTAGTGCTTTGGCCAAAATATTGTAGGAGACATTTAGTAGTGTAATTGGTCTCCAATTATTTAAAATAGTTTTGTCCCCTTCTTTTTGTTATAGCTTGATTATCCCTTTATTCATGTTTTTCTTCAAAGACCCAACTAGAGTAGCTTCTTTGTATAGCTATAGAAGATCATCACTGATCCATTCCATATTTTGTTTGTAAAACTCCACTGATAAGCTATCCACTCTTGGGGAATTGTCATTGTTTAAATATTGGATTAAAATTATAATTTTGTCTCTAGTGATTTCCTTCTCCAGATCAGTGACCGACTCCTATGTTATCTTCTTTGTGATGATAGGATTACATAATTATCTTTCCTTGAGGGTGTCCCTATTGTTACCTTCTAAAGAGAATAAGATCCTATTAAACTTAAGGAAGGAATATTTAATCCAATATTGATCCATTATGACATTGTCATCCTCCCAAATATTTTCAATACTTTCTTTTGCCTCCTTACTTTTTAGTAGATTGAAGAAGAATTTGGTTCCTCGATCCCCATTCTTTAGCAAGTTTAATATTTCTCTCACCTTTAGCCCTTGGATTATTTTGTTTTGGATTATTCTTATTGAATCCTTGATAATATTTTCCTCTCTTGATATCATTAAATTAGATGGATCATTTTGAAGATCAAATTTAGTGGTTAGCAAATTCTCATGTAGCTGTATTTCTTTTTTCCTACTATAGATGGATCTTTTCCTGAAAATAGTTTGATAGATAGTTCTCCATCCATTTACATTTTTCTCCCATATTTCAATCATATTATTTCCTTATGAATCCAATGACTAATCTCCATAAGAGTGAATATTGAATCATTGCAATCATTATCTCTTAGTAGGTTGGTGTTAAGTTTGAACTTGTTTTCTCTTTTTGGTTCCTGTTGGACCATTTATTTAAGAGGATTTTCATTAATATGGGTTGGTGATCAAACAAAGTGTAGGGCTACACTCTAATAAATTTCCCCTCTTCATTTTTGTCAAAGTTAAAATATTCTTTATTTACATAAAATCTATTTGATCTATAGTAAATTTTGTAGATGCCTCTTTGGATACCAAATGCATTTTCTCTCCTTTTTATGGCCAAATAATGGGTCTAAGAGATTAAGTTTACTTATCATCCTTGTCCATAAGTATAATTCATCACCTTTCCAATCCAATTTCTTACCACATTTCTTATCTTCCTAATGTTCTATAATGTAGTCACCCCCAAATATCTAAGGGATATTGTGGAGGTTATACATCCACTTCCAAAGATGAATTATGCTTTTGTAGTCATTTGGTGCATACACTGAGCATAGGCCAAACCTAAATCCATCATTTCCTATTATTATCTTGGAAGATCTCTAACAAGGGGATGAGCCACTATCCACCACAAATCTAGCCCACTTATTTGCTAGCAGTGTGATTGAGACAACTTTACCTCTTTCATTATTTGTTACAAAGTGCATTGAGTCTTTCCATATAAATTTCAAATTTGTTTCAAGTGTGATTTTTATGGCCTTTACCTCTTTCATAAAAATCACATTTTTCTCCTTTATTAGATTAAATAACTTCCTCATAATATATTTTACATTAGTAGATTCAAGTCCCCTAAAATTCTAGGAGGTACATTGTAAATCCATGAAAGAGAATTAAGAAGTATGCATTGCTTTCCTAAAGTTATCATAGCATTTAGGAAGATTTCTTTAAGTGTCCTTCCTTTTGACCAAGGGTATGGAGACTCTTTAGTCCTTTTCTTTCTCTTAAACTTAGTGACATTTGGGACACCACTGCCAGATGGAGCATTTTTTTTAATCTAAAATGCTAGTGTTGAGTATAGAGATGTTGATGGGAGGAGACTTCCACTTAGACTAACCTAGGATTAATTCATTTCCAATAGATTCTACAAGATCTTGAGGATAGTTTTTAATTATTTTACCCTATTGGAGAGGACTCCAAAATTTTCTTTCCAGGGGCTGAGTTGATTATCTAAGTTCAACTTTATTCTTAACTTATTATCTTGCTTTAATCTTAGTAATTTTCTAGTAAGTATTTTTGGGCTTATTTTCTTATCCAAAACTCAGATCCTCAAGCACCTGCACTTTCTCATTGTTGAGTTGACAAAGTGAATAAAAGCTTTGCTTGATTGGTTTCTTGGGTGATGACCCTTGAGGGTTTCCTATTTTGTTTATATCTTCTTCTCGATGTTGAGAAGGTGAATCAACTATGGCCCTATGCAGGTGTCCAAGGATATGATTATTATTTTCAATTTCAAAAAACCATCTTTTTAAGTATTGAGCCATATTTATTTTATTATTAGGGTTAGAATTATTGGTAGCCTCCAACTCTTCAAAATATGGATGCTCACTAGATACTACATCCTCCTCATTAGTTGTAGCCTGGATACCCTGCTCCACTTGAGAAGCCTTAAGGTTGTTTCTTAATGAATATTTTGATGGATTTTTTCCATCACTAGTTGTTGTGCATTTTTACTTTTACAATTATTTATTGAAGCTATATTAGCACTGTCCAAATTGATTGAGGTGGGAGATCCCTGCACATCCATCTTACCCTGTGGTATTTCTTTGAGAGAGGAAGATAGGTCAAAGGTATCAACCATCTGAATTCCTTCACCTAGAGTTGTGTCACCCCTTCACCTTCAACTCCAATTCTAGAATTTTTCCCAGAATGGGGATATGCAGAGTCCACTCTTGGTGGGGTTGGATTCTAAAAATCCTTTCCATCATTTTTAATTATTGAGTCCACAAGATCATTTTTACTAGGGTCTTCGGTCAAAAGAATCAAGGAACCTCTTTTATCATGAGGAGAAAAGAGACTATTTATTTTAGAACTTTCATTTGGTGAGGCTAAGCCGTCTTTAAGCATGGGTTTAAGTTTCTACCAAAGAGGGAATTTTTTCCATCTTATCAAGGAATACACTAGAACTATTATTAGTCATGGAATTAGGGTTAAGTTTAGCTTTTTTAATGTTCATAGTTTTGGTAATAATAGGGAAATTCCACAAAAATTCCCTTCCTTCTTGCAAAGATAGCATGCATTAATGCCCCCCATGATTTCCAAATCACAACCAATTATAAAGTTTTCATCTAGAACCTTCACTCTATAAAGTATTTCCACACCAAGAAAAAGGGTTATTAATACCCTCACATCAAGATGTGGTAAGGTAAGCTTGGTGTCTTCCAGTCTAATAACTTTACCAATCGAGCAAAGGATTTTGACAAAAAATTCCATAGAAACGAAGGTAGGTTTTTGAGATTTAACCATCTTGGGACCGAAAGGGCTAAAAATTCATCATAAATGACTTTAGGAGACTATTTTAGATCTTTCAAGGTGCATCTACCTATAATTTTTTTATCAGTTATAATCTCTTGCATTTTTGTGTTGTGAAAAAAATTTAAAAATATTCCTTTTTGGACCATCTTGCTAAATGATATCTTAACCCCAATTTTTTCCCCTAGACATTAAAGAACCAATCATCCCAAAAAATTATTGTAGGAATCTTGTTGCAATCTATAGCCACTAAAATAATAGCAATATCTCTAAGTATACCTTTTTATTTTCTTATAGCATCAATCATTTCCTAATTTGGAATGAGAGAAAGAACATTAGGGAAATAAATTGATTGTTTACATTCCCTCACTTCCTCTCGATGAATGACTCCATATTTGTAGAGTGGATTCACAATAAATGAATCTAAAGGTGGGTTAAGTCTAGGTTCCTTTTCCAAAACATCTCAAAATGTTTTAGCCTCCTCTGGATTGATAGAAACCCCCTTGGAGGAGGCTAGAGGGGGGTCATTCATTTCACCATATATTTAATTGAATAATAAACTAAAGAGACGGATAAGAGCTGAGGGATCTATCCAAATAAAAAATAAATAATGCAGAATAAAAACCAAGTATAATCCACTATCCAACTGCATACATAGTTAGGTCTACAAAGTGGGGAAAAGATTGCTTACTCATGTGAGAGACAAACTTGTGGATGGAGGCATTGCCACACCTTCCATCTATCTCATCGCCCTAGGTTTTTATGCCCAACTTGTAGACCGCCGATGAATTCAATAGTCCATGTTCAAGAAATATGAATTACTTTTCTAATGTACATGTTTTGTTGGGATTTGACTATTACTACAGTTTTATGAATATTAGAGCTCATATATTTGTTATATTGATAGGTTTATGCATATTTCCATGTTTCAGATTACACTTGGTTTTTCTTGATGGTCATTTCAAATTACATGCAGGTTATTATCCCATATTGTAACATTATGTAGATTACTCTTGTAACAAAGAATTGAAGTGGCTTATCTTGATGGTCATTCTACATTGTATATTGGATACCCATGCTATAAATTTATGTATTTTACTCTTGTAATATAGATTTGATTTAATTATTGAATTATATTTCTATGTGTTATGGAATGGTCTACTTGTATTCTTTGATGTATTCATTTGATAACGAAAATTAAATCATAAACAATATAGTTGAACTAAAAATGTCATATTCCTACATATTTAGTCACATTCCTATTCTTAAACAAAGAATGACCTTAGAATCTTGCACCTTTCCCATGGATTCTCCATTTTACATTGGCTTCATCCCTATGGTTAATTTTCAATGATATTAAATTATGGAACTATAGACAACTACTATGGATGACTAGTTTTTGAAGAAATTTTCTATAGTATACATGTTTATTTTGAAACACTTTCTTTGGTTTTAATTAGAAGGGACCCTTTTAAATGGGGAATACGTATTTTGATATTTTACATGTCTAGTTGGAGATTTGAACTTGGATTTATTTCAAAATACTTGTGAGTATTTTCCTCTAGATCAAAATACCTACCATGATAAAAAAAAATTAACATCATGTCTATTATCAAATATAGATTATCTTAGAATATAAAAGAATAGAATGATTAAATAAACAATAATTGAAAGGAACTAGTGTCATTTTAGCATAAAAGTGTTATAAAGGTAATTATAAAAAGTCATCTTCAACACATACTCATATATACACATCTTTACTATGGCTTCTCTTATGGGATTTGATATATACAACACCTTTTGAAGAATGACCAAAGTTTAATAGGTGGGTCAATATAGCTTATCCCACTTTTAAGATACTTTATCAAATTTGATTCATCAACAATCATAGTGCTATTTTAGATCCTTTAATTATAGCCTCTCCACACATCCTTCTAGACTGTATAGTTGAGTATATACCATCACTAAAACACTTAATCACAATCTAGCAACATGTCCAACCAGTCAGAGCATAGGTTGCAACACTGGGTACTCTTGAAATAGGATGGGCCTTAGCTAATGTGTACATGTTCATCAAATTAATCTCCTTGCAATAATTAAGTTTCAAAATATCTCCAACTTAATAAAATTTGAGGATCTATCTTGTGTGGAAACATTGGAATCTAATTGCAATTAACCATTTTTATTAAAACTTTTAAAGATGTGTGTTAGCCAAACTTTAACCATTCTAGGTATTTAGCTAATGATAGGTAGCTAGAAAGAAGCTTAAAATTGCAAAGGTGAAACTCTCAGGAATATTATGGTTATATAAGTGATGTGCATGTCATAATGTATGTTAATCCATTTAAAAAGTGTTATTGAACCTATCACTGTTGGACACCTCCTCTCTTAAACTTTAAGAAGGTAGATATGGTTTTTAAATATGGTTAATAGGGATTTTGATGAGTTAGTGAAATAATATGATTCACTTCAATACCTATGATTAAAGGAACCTAAATTCTTCCATCAAAAAGGACATTAATGATTTTGATAGAGAAGTTGAAATATTTGAATTATTGTGGATAGTAAAGTATAACCTTGAATAATTAAATAAATAATTGTTGATTATATAGCTCAAATTTAGAAAAGAAATCATTTCATTCAAGCTTAGAAAATGTAAGGGAGTGTTGAGAGAGTAGTTATTGTTTCCTCCTAGTGGGCCTTAGGTAAGGTTTAAATTAAAAAATCATAGCTAAGTTTAATCAAAAAAATGAAGATGGGGTTAGTGTCTAAATTGGAGGCAACATAATTAAGAAATATTAGCTCAAAACTAAGGTGGCACTAGGAATTTTTTAAAATTCCCTTGAATGACCTTAAAATGAAGGACTGATTTACCCATAAATATGCCTAGCATGTTGCAAACCTTGATTGTTACAGTAAGCTCTTCATAAGCTTCACTTACGAATAAACTATATGTTCAACAAAGTGTACACACTTGAAATCTCACAACTCTCATTATGTATGCATTTTAGACACCTCTAGTATTAATTAGAGAATGGGCAAAGTGAAAATTGGGAATATAAATTTGGAAGTACTTAATTATTGGTCTATGTAATGACATTTAAATGCAACTTAAGGATGTGTTAGGATCAATTTTGTGCTCGTACCTCGGACATCATTAACACAAGCTTCCTAAAACTTATTTAAATCATGATTCAAAGAGCCCCACTATTTAAAGTTTTAAATTCTCAGATAAGTCAACCTATGGTTGAAAGACTAGATTGCATTACTAAGGACATCAACTAATCATTGAAACCTTATGTTGTATAGTAAATCCTACCTAGAAAAAGGATTGAAATTGGTTTGTACCTGAAATTGAAGGGTGAAACTTTAAAGTTACTTAAACAATTTTGGAAAACAAATGATGACCTAATAAACTTAATGGAGGTTTAGCAACAACCAAACCTTTATGTTATGTTGTTAAAGGAGTAAATAGCAAGTGAAAAAAATTGGTTACTAAGATTCAAGCCCAAGTTGAATGCATAGAAGGATTCAATTAAGATACACTTGTGAGGTTCAATAGACATGGAATTTAAATTAATTCCTTATAGTAATTATATATAAAACCTTTGTGAAGGGACCTTGTCTAAATATGAATATTGGAGTTAAAATATTATCTTGGACATGTTATTCCACTTTTCATGGACATTACTTCAGACTAAAGAACTTGATAGAGAAGAAATACGAAATGATAAATATTATATAGGAATTAATAACCTATGCAAGTAGGTGTTGCCCTTAAAGGCTGGGGATGAATAATCAATTGTTTTATTTTAAAATTTGCAATGAATTATGTGTTATTTTTGATAAATTAAGTGGTTGGGGAATTAAAACAGACAAAAAAAAAAAAGTAACTAATGTTGTGTGTTCGCTAATATTTATTTAGGGAAAAACATATACACATGAATACAATGGAGAAAACATAAAGGTAGTCATAACTTCTAGGAAATTTTACTCATTGTGCATCCTTATGAAAATACATGGAACTGTGATTGTGCAAATGATGGCTATAACATGTGATTAAATGGTTCAATCTTAAAAAGCAAAACATGATACTTGTAAAGGATATTAATAAGTTGTGAGAGATTATGATTCCATGATTTGTCATGTGTTTTATGCATTGAGTGTGCTTTCTTTTCTCATATTGTGATGTTTCAAATGAAAATGATTAATTGTCTTCCTTAATAAGTAGGAAATCTTCTTTAGCATGTTGTGAAAATATAGTGGAATTACTTGCATTGAAATATGGTGAATATAACAAACATAGTTGGATAAATATAGAAAACCAATCTTGACCATATATGAGATGTCAAACACTAAATTAATAAGCTGGGAAGTGTGGTGTACCATGTATTGTTAAATTTTAGGAAAAATGGAGTAATATACATAAGCTACATTTGTGCACCATCTAGTGATTTCTTTTACATATGTAAAGTGAGCAGATATTTACAAAATTGAGAATCAAAGTGAATATTTTTTGAAGAAACAGAGTGTATGTAAGTGAACTGATTTTGTTCTATAATATGGTGAATTTCATAAAGTGCATTATGTTATGATGTGTGAAGTGAAAACTAGTAAATGTGTTGTGTCCTAAGTATGAGATATATGGTATTTGACTTGGAATAAGGGTGGGTAGACGTTAAGTACAATCCCTAATGCAAAGAAAGGGGGAATTTTTCAAATAAACCTCAATTTAATCAATCTTGAATGACCTTTTCATTTTGAAGACCCTAACTTGGTGTTTTCCCACAATTTCGTTAATTTTGTTTGTAGCACATCAAACAGTGAAATTTGAGCATATCTTTTAGAGAAGGCCTCAAACCCATGAAATAAATACCATTTAGAATACCCTTTATACTCTTCTTGAACATATCGAATCTGTGCATATACTTTTTTTTAGAACATTCCCTCCTAAAAAGGACTACTACGCTACCCTTAAGCCCTAATTAGGCCTCTTTTACAAAGCAAGTATGTGTTATTATTTTCCCAAATTACCAATATTCACTCCAAGACTTTGGAAAGATCACATGAGGTCTGAAACAATAGGTTTTATCACTTATAACATCTACAAACTCACCAAATGTCAAAACCCTACCTCCACCTATTAATTCTAGCCTAATAAATGGAGATATTAGGCTAGGGCTTGCACAAACAAGGCTCTAACTCCATCCCCTACATCTACAATCACTAAAAAAGTAAAAAACATCCTAACTAAATCCATTCCACTGGTTTTCATAAGTTTTCACCAGTGGAATGGTTATTTATTCCATTTTATTATCAAACCCTCTCAACATAGGGTTTCTAGACCTCTTTTAGTAATTTTCTTATAAAATACTTCAAACTTTATGGAATTGACTCAAACAAAAACCAAAACACTCTTAACTCATGCCACCATCAAATCCATTTCATATTATATATCAATTATTGAATATACAAAACCATACCAATGCCTATAGCAGCAAATTTACACTAGAAATTATAGAAAAATGAAGTTTCTTTATTGCTTGAACACCAAAACTTTCAATAGAACCTTGCCTCAAAGTTTTCTAGGAATATTTAAACTTTTTCAACACCAACCCAACAATTCATAACTACATTTTGAACCACATGACTGTTCATCTCCCAAACAAGACAAAAATTGTAAAGTTGCAAACCAACTTTTGCAACATTTACAAAAACATAACAAAATGTACTCAAACTGACCCCATGATACTCAAGTACATTGAAAATGGTCTATTATGACCTTATTACACCAAACATGACTCAAAACACCCAAAAATACAACATTTGACCATAATTACAAAATTTGACTAGGTGCCCCTACACCATACACACAAAGAGAAAAGAATCTCAGGCTCCACCTGAGATCACTTCTTGGACTGTTGTGCCATGTATTTTAATGTCCTCCTCTTTCATCCATGTTGCATCTTCATGAGGGAGACCTTTCCATTTGACTATATATTTATTGTACACTTTATGACTTGTTCTCTTCACTTCCTTTGTGTCCAAAATGCTCTCAAGCTTCAAAGGTTGACTTGGTGGTAGGTCCTTGACCCAATCTTCTTCTTAATCTCCTAGTGTACTTGAATCATCACTTGCAATCACAAATCCTTTGAAAGGATAAAATTTACAAACATTAAAGATTGGAGAGATAACAACTGTAGGAGGGTGTTCTATCTCATAGGCATTTTCACCAAATTTGTGGACCACCCTACATGGCCCAACCCTTTTCATTTTCAGCTTTGTATACTTCCCATTTGGTAGCCTCTCTTTCCTCAAATGTGCTAGAACTGAGTCTCCCACTTTGAATTGAACATTTCTCCTCTTTAAATTAGCATGTTACTTATACTTTTCCACATTCTTTTGAAGATTTTCTTTCACTTGTTGATGAATATCCTTCATTGCAACTACAAACTCTTCACCCTCAGCACTTCTTTTCTCCATACCACTCAAATTTATGAGTTCAAAGACTCCCGTTGGCTTCAATCCATAATCTCAAATGGGCTCTTTCTAACACTTCTATTGACTAAGTCATTATAGGCAAACTCAGCTTGTGGAAGAATGAGATCCCATTGCTATGAATGCTCTTTTGTCAAACACCTGAGAAGGTTTCCAAGACTCCTATTGACAACTTCAGTCTACCCATCTATTTGTGGATGATAGGCATAGCTAAATGTCAAGTTGTTTTCTAATTTCTTCCAAAGAGTCCTCCAAAAGTGACCTACAAACTTGCTATCCCTAGCAGACACAATGCTCAATGGTAATCCATGAATTCTCACTACTTCCTTGAAAAATAACCCAACAATATATGAAGCATAATTTATACATTTGCATAGTATGAAATGAGCCATTTTGCTAAACCTATCAACAACAACAAACACACTGTCAAATCCCCTTTTAGTTTTAGGTAAACCCAAGACAAAATCCATGTTGATGGATACCCATGGCCTACTAGGAATTGGAAAAGGTTGGAAAAGACCTGCATTAGTGCTTGAACCCTTTGCTTTTTGGAAAACAACACAACTTTCCACAAATTTTTTGATGTCACTTTGCATTTTAGGCCAATGTTAATATATTCTTACTTGCTCCAATGTTTTATCTACACCAAAATGACCTCCTAAGCTGCTACAATGCTTCTCCTTAATCACATTTGTCCTCATGGAGCACTTAGGAATACACAACTGAGCATCCTTAAACAACAAGCCATTTTGCAACAAAAAATAAAAAATATTCTTCATGGAAAGTACCATCAAACTAATTACAAACAACATACACATCCTTGAAATCATCATCTCTTTCATACATACCTTTTAATGCATCAAAACCCACACTTTGAAATTAAATTTCTTGCACCAACATTTTCCTTCTACTCAATGCATTTTCCACCTTGTTTAACTGCCCTTTTTGTGCTTTATGCTGAAATTATAGCTTTGTAGGTAGTCCATGCACTTCACATGTCTATGGCTCAACTTGTCTTGGTTGTTCAAGAAACTCAAAGCATGATTGTTAGTAAAAACAATAAATTCCTTGGGAAGGACATAGTGTCTCCACTTTTTCAGTGCTTGAACCATTGCATACAATTATAAATCATATGAAGAATACTTCTTCTTGGCCTCAATAATTTTCTCACTAAAAAATGCTATAGGTCTTCCCTCTTGACTCAAGACTGCACCAATTGCATACCCACTTCCATCACATTCTATAGTGAACACCTTATTGAAGTCAAACAATGTTAGGATGGGTTGTTGAGCTATCTTTTGTTTTAGAATTTGAAAGCTTCTTTCTGCCTCATCAGACCACATGAACCTCTTCCTTTTATCTCCTTTTATGGTATCAATGATGGGTGAGCAAATATGACTAAATTTTCTTACAAATTTTCTATAGAAACTAACAAGACCATGGAAGCTTCTTACCTCACTAACTGATTTTGGAGTAGGCTAGTTCAAAATGGATTCTACCTTGCTAGGGTCCATCTTCAAAGTACCTTTTGAAATCAAAAAACCAAGGTAGACCAGCTCCTCCTTCATAAATTCACACTTTTTCAAGTTAATCATCATTTTTTCTTCATTCAACCTCTTCAACACCATGTCCAAATGCTGCAAGTTTTCCTCTTTAGTCTTGCTAAACACAAGAATGTCATCCAAGTACACAACAATAAATTTTCCTATGAAAGGCTTCAAAACTTTATTCATTAGTCTCATAAATATGCATGGTGCATTTGAAAGCCCAAAAGGCATTACCATCCACTCATACAAACCCTCATTGGTTTTAAAGGTAGTTTTCCACTCATCCCCTTCTCTTATCCTAATCTGATGATAGCCACTTTTGAGGTCAATTTTTGAAAAGTAACAAGCTCCCACCAAATAGTCCATCAAATCCTCCATTCTAGGTATTGGAAACCTATACCTTATGGTCATTTTGTTGATTTCCCTAATGGATATGGTATTCGAGAATCTCCATCCTTGCAAGCACCAATGTGTGAGCCTTATGATGTGAGTTATGTGTAATTATTGTGATGTATGGGTAAATTTGTAGATAAATGACATGTGGAAATACTTTTCTGCTATGTGAGAAAGAAGTGACAATAAAATTGGGACTATTATTCTTGATACATGAATTTATATGGGAATGAAAATATTTTCAAAAATCATGAGTGATGTTTATGATGCAAAAGGGAACCTTGAATGGTGTCCAAGAAGGTTAATGTGTTTGGATATATGTTGGTGTAATATTTAATTGAGAATGTTAACTACATGGATGACTATTAATATTTATTATATTATGACTATATTGGATAAATGCTCTATGGTGAGAAATTTTATTCTAAGTATTTAGATGTTTGGTTCATGGAAGGAATAGTTTTAATGTGTGGTTATAATTGCAGGTTGGATTGTCTCATCAAGAAAGCAAGGTAATTAATAGGTTTAATAAATTTACATGCATTGATATATAAAGATTATGCTTTAGATCCTAACGACTTGCAGGAGGAAGTCTAAGCTAAGGGTAGGGGGATGTAAGACCTCACCTTGGATGAGATTAGTAAAACCCTAATTTATTTTATGTTTTCCTAAATAGATGGTAAGATATACTGTGGATGATAAATAGTGTGATTATTTGACATTATTCTAGCATTTTACTCTAACATTTTTATTAATGCTACCATGAAGAGTTAAGACTCTTAAATTATGAATACGAGTTGAAATTGTAAATGAAATTGTTGGATGATTAAATCTTGTTTCAACAATCAAATTAATGTGATATATGATTGTTTCTTATGGTTTCATTGGTTATGTGCAAGAAAGGAAGAGTGTCAGTATGAGAAGGGAAGACCATTGAGAACACATTGAAAATACATCTCCTTGTGATCATGAATTTGACTTCCTTTTGGGGCTTAGAAATAAGTAAAGTTAATATGTTGGTGAATTAAGGTGGTGAGGGTTGATATGAAAGGGATAATTAATTATGTGTTATGTAGGTGTAAGTAGGGATAGGGGATATGAACCCTTATCCGAGTGCAAAACTCGGATGGATCCTTAAGTGGGTCTATAAAGAGGGTTGTTGGTCAATTTCCTTGGTTGGGATGCAAAAATAAACCCCCTAGAGTCTATACCATAGTGGTAGGGGTCAAGTGGGCATGCAATAGGGCCCTAAGGACATGATTTAACTCCTTAAAATTCCTCATAATGAGAAGTAACGAATTTTGAGGGAAGGATGGGGGTGAAAAGATTGAGGGGTTTTCCAAGTGCATTTCCCCCTCTTTAATGAGGAAAGACCCTAATTAATGGAGGGATTTACACTTCACACCTCCCCATTCAAAGGTTGCAAGTTAAAACTCCTATATATCTTGGAGAGGAAGGAAGAGTGGGATGTTACCCACTTCTCCTCTTGGAGAACTTTAGTGGAGATGGTAGAAAAAATGCTAAGACGAGAGGAGATGACCTCTTTGGGAAGATAGTGATCAAGATGGCTTGGATTATAGAGGAAAGATGGATAAAATAGTTCAATCCCTTCACATGAAGAAAAGAGATAAGTTATTTTTCCTATTTCCATTTACTCTTGTCTATTGGATGTAAGAAGGTGACATATTATATGGATCATGGTTGAAAATAGAAAGTAGAGAACCTAGATGCCTAAAATTTGTGCTATGATAGTTTTATTCATTTGTAACAATGAGAAAAGACTCCATTTATCATCATGAGGCTAAAATAATTCCTTGCTCGGGGGTATGGCTAGAGCCCATGAGGCTCCATGATGCCATTACGGTAGGATGGAGAGCAATACCTTGTTCATGAGTATGTAAGTCATTTGTTATCTCAAATATTGTGGTGATATTGTGAGTTTAAAGAGATTAGTTTCATATTGTTCAATGTAGAAATGAAAAAAAAAGGCAATCCTTATTCAGTTGTATGCCATTCATTGTATTTCTTAAAATTAGTTGTAATATGGAAAGCTAGTGGTTTTGGTAACATGGAAAAATGGAGAAAGAGCTAGCCTTGTTTATTGGTGTGTCATTTATTGTTTGAAGGTTAGATTTTCTTGTAGAATGGAAGGATGAAAAAAAAGAGGTCTTAATTCATTGGCATGTTTGTTTATTTCTTAAGTTTTAGTGTAATATTGAAAGTTTAATTTTATTTAGAATGGAGAGAAAAAAAATCACCTATAAACTTGTATTCAAGAGTTGTTCAGTTTAAAACTTCAAGAAAGAATTATGTTTCATTCATTCAATTAATGAAGAAAGAAGTATTAAATATATTTTTGTTGTTATTTTCCACTTCATTGTTATTTTCCTTTTCACTGTTACCTACCCTTTGGGTAGAGAACTTGCTTGGTTCTAAAAAATATAGAATTAAATGTTATAAGAAGTAATTTAGCATTATCTTTAATAGGTTTATGCATTTGATTTGGCTATTCTACAATTGTTATTTTCCTTAAAATTTCTAGAATACCACAAGCATAGATACTATTTCTTTGTTAGGAATTTTATTGAACATTCAAAACCTTACAACTTAATAATAATAATAATAATAATAACTTAAAAAGATAAAAAAAAATGGAGCAATAATGTGCAAAAATTAAATGAAGGTCTATGCACTATTGGAATTGAGTACTTTACTTGAGAGGACCTATCCGCTTGGTGGGGAAGCTTCTCCAACCTCAACACATCCAATTTATTAAGTACTTTTACATTCACCCAAGAGATATCACCACGTGCTAAAATATATATCTTAACTCTAGCAATTTCACTGCCTCTATCTCATGAATATCCACTATGCCTTGCCATTCCAGAATTCTTAATATGTCCTCCATCAAATTGAGATGTCTTTTTCTCTAGCATGCAATCATCATCTTCAAGTAGAACTCCTTTGATATCTTTGAGCATGGCTTGCAAGAGTGTAGTGTTAGCAAGTTTGATTTAGGAATGAGAGTATGTAGAGGAGAAACATACTTCATCTTTCGCAGCTTCATATTAGGAGTTTAGATCAACAATTCTACTTGAATTAGACAATCTCTGCACTTTTGATCAAATAATATCATGAACAAAAAAATTATCGGGCTTCCTTTTGATATTTAAAAATGATGCCTCTTGAAGAAACATGAGTTGATCAAGTCCCATAATATACTCTATAGTCGAGGCAGGTCAACTAATAGGGAAGAAGCATCATAAATCTAAAAAATGTTTCTTGGGTGGACTCTTCCAACTCATCATAGACAAAATGAAGCAAAATGTTGTTAACCTTATCTTCTTGATCTTCACTCTCATTGCAAAGTTTTCAATATCAATGTACAATGGCCTATCTTGTATTCCTAGTTGCGCAAATGAGCACCAACAATTTTTGGAACCAACAAAATCCTTTGGTAGAATTTGACAATCCTTTGTAGATCATTCTTCAGATGGTCATGAATTACAAAGTCATTGCACAAAATTACCACTATGTGATTGTCGGGAAGAATATTGATAGGATACTCCTTGCTATCTCCTTGGTTGTGCCCAACTAAGCTTTCAAAGAGGGTCAAGGCACCCATCAAATCATATCTAAAAAAGTGTCTGCAGATTTGTAATTGCAAGAACCTCTTCCAATCGTCACAACCTTCACAAATACTTATGTATGAAATTCAATAAAGTATACTTAGGCCTAAACAATTGATCTATATCATTTTCCTTGTTGATTACTATTAACTTGGTCTGAGAGACTCATAGCCCAAATAAGGGGCTCAGATCCCTTTTAACTTCTCTTTACATTTTAAATCTTGTGTGAAGAAAACCAACAATGAAAATAAGTCTCATTTAATTTCCACTTGAGGCCAAGGATCCTTGAAAGAGTTAATTCCCATTCTACAACCAACTCTCAAACAATTATCAAAATCCACGATGATAGGGATGGATAACAACTACATTAAAAATGGTTTCCATTTCTTGGATACCCAAGCATGCAAATCTAGATACCTAGGGAAGGGCCTCTTAAAGGCATGAAAAATCAACACAACTTGCTTCTCCACATCTTGTAGCAATGCAAGGCCTATCGGGTCATTGTTAATGGATGAACATGTAATTTTTTGTATGCAAGTATGGACATACTTGCAGGCTAGTTGTATAATTAGAGTTGGTGTAGTGTTAACCTTAATTTGTGCAACATTAAATGGAAACCATGGGTGCACTAATTTAATATCTGTAGATATGTTCACTATGGTGGGCGGTGAAATCTTATGAAAATCAGATAGGTATGGCTAGTCATAACAAGAACTTTGTGTTACTTGATCTCATGTCAACTTTGGGAATCGAGGTTTAGTGATTCACCTTATTGTCATCACATTTAATACTTTACCTACCCGGCAATAGGAAGTAGCGTTTGTCGAGACTCGTTGTAAAATGAAGCAAGTATGATAAAAAAATTAGGCATAATAAATAACCAGTAATGATTCAAGGGCACGCAAGTCTAGTGGAATCAGGATTCTTGCATAGCTTGTAATGGAAAATAAATTCTTAGTGACCTAGGTGCTGAAGCTTTCCAGTATTTTCTTCAAACAAAAATAAATAGTACTTATTATTTAATGATGTACCTTACTTCTACCACAAAGACTCTATAATAGTTGTGTATCAACATGGCTTCATCTATGTTGGCACAATATTGGTGGAAATATTATTCTATTCGCCAATATATTAAATTGTGACGGGAACCTCAGCCCCCGTGTTTCAATTCAAAGTAGTCGTTGGTTCTAGGATTTGCAAATCTCTTACATTTATCTCTTTTTGTGAAATATTATTTTGTTTGATTATGGTGATAATAACTTTTGGTGGTGGATAGCTTTCACATTAATATGGACTCTTTACTACCCACCTTATATTCTTTATTAAATGAAAAATAAAATAATTATTAATGCCATTCCTTTGCATTAAAGTGGTATGTAATGGGTAAATAATGTAGTTCAACACCGATACACATTTATTTAATCTAATAGACTGGTATGTGAACAATGATACTATTATTACACATCAAATTTAATGACATATTAACATTTGGTTGCTAGTGTGGGTCTAAACAATTAATGGATACATTGTAACATATTCATAATGACATTACTATTAATGTAGTTAGCAACTTGGCTACACCCATAGGAAATGTTAAATCAAATAGTTAATTTCTCTTGGGAAATAGAACCCCAAAGGTTTTTGGAGGGAGTTGCAACAAAAGAGAAAGCAGATTGAGAATAACATAACAAATATCCAATGGTTAGTGTTGTCACCTAGAATCGCACCCTGTGCACAGTTTATAAAAATTGAGCTTTCTAGAGCAACATGGGATCATCTCAAGGTTGTGGGTCACCTATGATTGAAATGAACCTCCGGAGAAGGCCGGCTTCCTTTGGTATCACCTAGACTATTGTTTCTTTGAGAGGAAAGAGGGAAGAGATACATAAATTAAAGGACTACACTAGGGTGATACACCGAACTGGTGAGAAATCATGAAATGAACATAGGAAGAACATACACTTGAAAGCCTAATTGCTATTCTCAGAGCAACTTCTTTCAAACTTAATGCTTTAGTCCTAACAGGTTTGACCTACATACACATCTCAGGAAGGAAAGATTAATTTCATAGCTCTAAGATATGGATACAGAATTATAAAACACAGTTAAAGACTTACATGTTCAAAAGAAAGATATAGAAATGAGAATCAATACAAACATGAACACAAGCTTCCAAGGTAAACTCTGTGTTGTATTCAGGATTCCAGTTGAGTTACAGAAACATACATTAATTGAGAAAGGATTGATGAAAAAAACACTAACTCCCTTGAATGCATAATCGGAACTATTTACAAAAAGGCAAAAAATGCCTTATATATAGACTGTATTGGCCCCTTAGGGTGTACAAAATATCAAGCTCCGAAAAAACTATCCTAAGATCTTATAGAGGAAGTTAATGTCGAAGCTTGCGTGTCCCTGCTATGTGTGTCGGTGAAGAGTTACCCTCATAGAAACCTTCTGATATTTCGCAGCTACCACATTCATTTGATCCATCATGTCCTGTTGAGCTACTTCGGCTGCACCTTGAATGCCCTGAGCTTGCAACAGATACACGTCACCTCCTCGGCCGGTCAAAACCCCCTCCTGCAGAATCGCATCTCGGTGAGACACTAAAAGTGTCTCACCGATGTGATTATGCCTTTCTGAAGCTATCGGCATAACATGGAGCTGTCGTTGAGACTTCTGGTGAGCCCAAAAGATCATACCGATGTTACCTTTGTGGTTGCCAAGACAAACGCTCATCGGTAAGACATCATACTGAGCATACAACCTCCTCCCGAAGTCTTCATGAACTTGTCATTACAAACCATATCGGCAAGAGTCTGCCAATGTTACCCCGAAGCACTTTGTCCTACCGAGCTCTTTATTTCCTTCCTTGGCTGAGACCATGGCAAGTTGAAAAAACTCCTGGCGAGACTCCCTATTGTTTGCAAGGCATCGGTCTATCGGCCAGACCTCTTGCCGGGCTCCCTATCTCTAGGCGATAAGTTACCTTCTCTTCGGTCGGGGAGACATCCTTCTTTCGCCAAGACATCATGGCGAAACTATTTCCTTGGCCAAGACCTTCATTCCAGCAAGAGTTTACCCCGTCAGTGAAACATCTTGGTGAGATCACTTTTCTGCCGATGAGCTTCTTTCTGCATCGGCAAGACCCTAGGGCATCGCTGAGACTTCATGACGACCCCTCCATCCTTTGTCAAAAATAACATCCTCTGCCGAGGCTTCTTTATCTTCTATTGGCGAAGCCTTGGCCTATCAGCCAAAACCCTGCTTGTCGATGAGACCATATGCCGAAGGCACATCTTATGTCAAAGGTGGAAACCCTCTTTAGGCAAGACACCCTATCATCGGGGAGATTCCTGCCGAACCCCTCTTGTTGTCACCAAGACATTCCATTCTTGCTAAGACCTCTTAGCGAGCTCCTTTACTCACTCCGAAGTGCCCAGTCGGTGTAACCTTCATCCTTTCGCAAGATGCTTTGCCAAAGGCTATATCCTATGCTGAGCTCCACTATTTCTTTCGGAAAGAGGCTGTTAGTGTCTCCCCGAATGCATTTTACCTTATCAAGCTCTGCTTTCCTTTCGCTGAGACTTAAGCAAGTTGGCAGGACCTCATGGCGAATCACTCATCCTTCCGCGAGCTCTTCATTTCGGGGAGACCTTTCCGGTCAGCCAGACCTTATGGCAATATCCTCCATCCTGCCTGGTGATGTGTTTTACTTTCCCCTTGGTGTCAGCGTGACCCTTCCATCTCGGCAAAACATTTCGCCAAGACCACTATCCTTTGGCCGAAACTACTTCACTTCGATGAGACTTTACTACCTCGGCAAGACCTTATGTCGAGCTTTAAAATTTTTGGTGAACTCCTCGTGTTATCAGCAAAACCTTTGATGTCGGTGAGACATCTCACCAATCCTAATTCCTTATACCGAGGGCTACATTACTTTGGGGAGACATCTTGTGGTCGGAGAGACCTCACCCCGAGCTTGCTTCCTTTCGTCGACGCCACCTCATGAACTATTTTTGGCAAGACCTTCATCTTCGGTAAGACCTCCTGTCGAAGCTTACTTGCTTTTTTGAGCTCCATTTCACTTGTCGGTGAGACATCTTAAATGTCTTGCCGATAGGCAACGCAGACATTTCAAACATGGATCAGGAGAAACCTGCCACTCTCAAGCCGAAACCTTATTGTTGTCGGGGAGACCTCCTGCTTATTGTCGGGACATCTTGGCGAGTGCTTTGTTATGCCGAAGGTTCTTTAAGTCAGGGAGACCTCCTGTCTTCGGTAAGACCTCTTAGTGAAGTCTGTTGACACACACTGAGAAGATCCTGCTTTCCCTTGTCGGCAACACCCGATGTGTTCGGCAAGACCTCTCTCTAAAGAAAAGAACCTCTACCGAACTGAAATCCCTTGGTCGCCGGGATGATGGGTGATGTCTTGCTGATAGGGAACCATAGGCGAACCCCACTCACTGTGACACTCTTGGGGTCTTGGCGACTCTGTCCTTAGAAGATTTTCATGCCGAACTCGAACAAGGCAAGCTTCTTCACTAATTTCCCTGTTAACTAGCATTAGATTCATGACTTTGGCCTTAGGCCGAATGCTCCATTTGGCCTTCTCGAACCTCTATCACATGATATTTTTCCTGATTTAATTGTAGGTGAAATATAGGCAATAGTTAGAATATACAAGGCACCTTTATGAGAGGAGCCAAGGGAAAATTTCCCCTCCCATAGCACATTAGAAGAACTTTTCACGATAGAAGATATCAAGCAAGGTATAAAAAATTTAGCAAATGATAAAGCGGTGGACATAGATGGGCTACGAGTAGAATTCCTAAAGTGGGGAGTTGAAATCCTTGCTCCACACATCAAAAGAATTTTCAATGATGTTACTCAGGATGGTTTTCCATCAAAATGGACAACTAGTGTCATCATCTCTCTCTACAAAAGTGGTGATATTAATAACCCATCCAATTACCACGCTATTATAGTCAATCCTATCCTTGGAAAACTTTTTGGGAGCATGTTAGAGCATAGAATCAATAGTTGGGTAGAAAAAGAAGGAAAAAGAGAAAAAGGGAAAGATGGCTTTAGGCCTAAGTACGAGCTACCATTGATCACTACATCACTCTTAGGTAATTGATTGAAAAAATATGGGACACTCAAGGTGAATAAGCCTTTTGTGTCTTCGTTGATTTTAAAAAATTCCTTTGATACGGTGCCTAGAGACAAACTGTGGAACAAAATGGTTGAATTAAGTATATTAGATGAATATAGGGTTGTAGTGCATAGGCTTTATGAGCAAGTTAGAGCTAAAATCATAAAAAGTGAAGGTATGTCAGAGTGTTTTGGCAGTGATATCGAAGTCAAACAGGGTTTTCCTTTATCACCCACTCTTTTTGGGTTATACATTGACAAGCTAGAATATTAGTTAAACGAAATGAGAAAAGGAGGGGGGTATTCAATTGGAAGGTTATGTGGTGAATTTGTTGCTATATGTCGATGATATTATTTTAATCTAAAAATTTGCACATGGTTTGAGAGAACTTTTCAAGGCCTTAGATCTATTTTGTTAGGAAATGGGAATGCAAGTGAATGCAACCAAGACTAAAGTCATGATATTTTCCCTAAAGAAGAAAAGGAATCAGGATAACTTCCTTTTTGAAGGAAACCCTCTAAAAATAGTGAAAGAATACAAGTACCTTGGGATTTATTTTCACTATAAACTCAACTAGGAGACTACCATAACCAAAAGGATACACGGAGGTTGGAAATCTTCTTTCTTACTTTCAAAATAGGTGTATGAAAGTTGAACTTTGGGATTGGAAGACTCAAAAAATCCTCTTTGGTTTGCTAGTCACTCTAGTGGTTCTTTATTGATGTGAAGTGTGGGGAAGCAGCATGTCAAAATATTGGTGGAGATATCTTGAAAGAATTCAAAAGAGTATCATCACTTGCAACCTTAAATTCAAAACCTCAATCCCTTATGATATTCTCTTGGCTGAATCGAGAACCTTTTTGTTGGAGGCATCAGCTATAACTCACTTGCTAAACTATTTAAAGAAGGTTGAAAACCATTGCTAGCCCAAAATAGTTGTGAAGGAGGCCTTAGACCATAGGAAGAAAACATGGATGAAGTAAAATTACAAATGATTAAGTAAATGGGACATCAGCTTATGTGAGTGTCCTAACACCAATGAAGAAATTAAAAATTATGTCACAAAAAAATGCATGACTACTATGTGGACAAAACAGATAGGGAAGAAAAAAGCACACTATGTCAAAGGGTTCAACCCAACTCGGGAACATGGTGAAAAAAATTATTTAGGGGAAGCTATTAAAGGGAACACAAGGTGTTGGAAAAACAAGGACAAACAACTAAGAGGGCGAGTGAATCAGTTGTCACAGAAACTTAAAATTTTCAAACTTAACTCTAATCTTAGATCTGATGAATAAGAAATTAACCACAAGCAATTAACACATCAGAGAGACAAAGAACACCAATTTTTTTTTATGTGGAAACCCTATTAGGGGAAAAACCACAGTGGATTTTAGTCCACAAGATTATACCCTACTAAAAGTATAATGAGAAATAACAAGGGGAATGCACATGCATTCAGGCACACTGCCTAGATCTCATTGCTCAATTACAAAAGGGGTTCACTACCCAATAGAGTTGGATTAACAATAAGAAGGGTATGAACTAAGAAAATAGCTTCTGCTCAAGCCTGATTACAGTTCCAATTAATCTCAACACTTCTTCACACTTCGCACAATCTTCTTCACACTCTGCTCTGCAATCAAATTATATTCACATATACATACATAGGAGCACATGAAGCACACTTTCCATCGATGATGCAATCATTCTTATATATCCACTACAAGAGATTTCATCACAACATGGTCGGCCAAGAAAAATAAATTATATTTGCAATGTCGAGCTAGATTAACAACTAAATTCTTAATGTGAACCCACCAAGGTCGGCCACAACATAGTGGAGACCCAAATTAACATCTCCAACATAGAAATACTTTAATTAATTTCACTTCAAACATTTGCAACACGCTATCATTAATATGTCAGTCAGGAACATGAAAAACCAAACATGCACAAGAACAGATCTTTAATCATGAGCTCACCAGATCAAGTGGATGTACCACAAAGATGGAGAATGAACTAGAGACATACGAGAACACCAAGAAACAATAGAGAAGCATCCAAAACAACTTAGATAACCAGAATCATACAATCTTCATTTAGGAATGCTGACAGAAACAACAGAAATACTGTTAGACCACAACTCTCACAAAACTTCACACGAACCTCTAAAACTTCTGGTAGATGATCTAGACATACTCAACAATAAAACCTTTAATCCACATCATCTAATCTTTAACGTACAAAACAAAATGCCTTCACGACCTGCACAGTTCCACTGGGAACCTAGAAAAATTTCTCTTACAATTTTCTCAATATCCTTGACATTTACAACAATTGATACACCAAATGCTAATAGTGTTGACATCAATGACAACCACATATCAGAAACACATCCACAAAATCCAAAAAAATCCCAACACAAGGTTGTTAATTGCTCATTTGAGGACTGGGTCTCATCATATTAGGTGTGAGAACATAAGGTGGACTATTCCTAAGGAAGCATGGGAGGACATAATTTGCAAGTTTTGTAGCAAAGGGGTGGTGGAGACAAAATGGCACTTATCAAGGAGTGCACAAATTATGAGGATATCCATACTCAATATGCAAACAACTTAAAGATTGGAAATATGCATGAGTTATTTTATGAGGAGAAGATCAACATGACTGCCATTTATTTGGTCAAAATCCATAACAAAAGGTCCAACATCAAGAAGAATTCAGAGTTTGCTTAGTTTCTATCTTTGTGGTTCTTAGTCCCTTAGACCATTTGGTCTTATGGACGATATTAAATTCTTTCATTCACTCATTCATTCATTCAATACTCTTAATAATATTGTGGGACATGAGATTAACTTGAATGGGGATATGGTAGGTAAGATTAAAGTTAATAAAACATGATTAGTTTCTTTAACCTTTATATAATATTATTATTATCTTTCAATAATTTAGTTATCACTTTATTTAAATTGATTGTAGTGATATAAAGGTATAAAATCACTATTGTCTTAGAAAAATAATGTTGACTAAATTCAAAGGGGTATTAACAATGTAGATGATATAAATATTTTTAACTTAATTTATTCAAGGGATAAACGCTTTTGATCGAAGCTATGAATCGGATACAACCATTCAACAATACCACCCCAACGAGGTTTGAACCTTGGTGGCAAGAACAACAATGGCACTAATAAACCATCACACCATGCCAATACCGGAAATATTTTTAACTTATAGTGAAACTAAGAGTTTTAATTTAATTATATTAGCATATTGTTCAATAATAAAAATATGATTAATGGTGAACCAAGATTGAATAGTAATATATACATTTATTAATAATACATAATTTTATGAAGGATGGAGGAAATGATGGCGTGACTGTGTTGTGCAAGCCGAGCTAGGGTGCCCGTGCCCTAGCTCATTTTTTTTCTTTTCTTTCCAGTGCATTGTGGGGGGGGTGTGTTCTCGTCGTTTTGGGTTTCTTCCTAGTCGTCTATGGGTGTTTTCCCTTGTTTCTTGGTGGCCTGTAGTCTCTATGGGATCTCTTTTGGTGTCACTGGTTTTGGGCTGGCGACGGTGGGTCTCCTGGCTAGTGGCCTTGGTGTTTTCACTGTGTGGGTGTTGCTGGGTTGGCGGAAGGCATACTGTTTGTTGTCTCCTCTTGTCTGGGGCTGTGGGTGTGGTTGTAGTGTCGAGGTGTGGGGTGGTGTGGTGTGGTTGTGGTTTGGGGCTGCGGGTGGGGTTTTGTGGTGTCGTGGTGTGGGGTGTTGTGGAGTGGGGGGGTCTGGGTTTGGAGCTTGTTTTGGGTGGTGTTGTGGGTTTTTGTGGGGGCCTCTCCTTGTTGGGAGCGTCTGAGGTCTTTCCCTTGGGTGGGATTTATTGCTCCTGTGTTTTTTGTGGACTTGGTTGTCCGACGGTGCATCTTTTCTATTCCTCAATGGAGCTTGGGGAGTCTTCAGGGGAGGGACCTAACTTGGATTTTTGATCTGCTCTTGGTTCGAAACCCTTGCCTTCGGGGTCTCATCTTCATGATAATATTTTATTTTCTCAGAATGTGGAGAAGAATGAGGTGGGTTCGTCAAGAGGGTTTTGTGTTCCAAAGATTAACAGTTGCCTTGAAAGGTGCAAAGAGAGGCCAAATGTTGTGATCCCGATGGAGATGCTCACGGAAGATATTGAGTACTACTCAAGACATTCATTGTATTGTAAATTTTTGGGTTTGAAAATTTCATTGCAATTTTTGGAGATCTGGGCCTGAAGGACTTGGATGCCAATAGGAGAGATGGAGATTTGGCTCCTCGCTAATAACTATTTCATGGTCACGTTTGACTGCATGGCAGATAGGATCAAGGTTTTTGAAGGAGGCCCTTATTCTTACAACCAGGTGGGATTGTTTATCAAGTCGTGGCATGCAAGCTTCAATCTGGCTAAGGAGATTCCTAGTCGAGTTCCAGTTTGGGTTAGATTGCTAAGGCTACCAGTTGAGTGTTGGCGTGAGGATGTTCTGCATTTACTAGCCTCAATGCTTGGTAAACCTGTTGGTTCTTCATAGCAGACACAGTTCAAAAAGGTAATGACATTTGCCCGATTCTATGTGGAAATTGATTTAAGTAAACCTTTTCCAGATTCTTTAGAAGTGTGCATAGGTTCTTACTCATGGGTTCAACAGCTTGATTATGAGACCTTACCTTTTAGATGTCGGTTGTGTCATGAGTATGGACACTTACTGCGTAGATTTCCAAGGGCCAAGCCTTTGGAGACTAATTCTTCTATGCCACCTAGGAATCCTTTTGGGTTGGATAAGGGTAAAGGTCCTATTCAGGGTGGTGGTCCCGGGGAGGATGGATTTCTTCCTGTCAGATCTCAGAATAGAAATAAGGGGCTTAAAAGGTCTTTGAAGGAGAGGTAGGATGAGGATTCTTTAAACATATTTGAGGTGTTGGAGGGTCTTAGCCAGCAAGAAGTGAATCCAAGGTTGGTTGATTTGGATCAGGGCAGGTTGGGTGCTGAGCAGCAAAGGTAGTTGGTGGAGCTGGAAATGGCAAACCATTAGGTGGGGGTGGATTCAGATGTTCAAGGTGTTGAGCTGGGGGGGAGGCTTTGGTCAAGAGGGGATCAGCTCTGGGGTCTCCCTTGCCCCTCAGGTGGAGGGATCCTTGCAAATGGAATCAAACTTAAAGATGGAGGCTCAAAGAGAATCAGGTAGTGTGGTGGTGAAAGACAGAGTGGTTGGGTCTATCCCTGAGCAAAAAGTTGGTTCAGTGGGGGGAAAAAGCAATAAGTCATCTCCTCACTTAGGCATCCTTCAAAAATATTTCAAGAAAAGAGGGGTGGAGAAAGGTTCTAAGTTGGGCAGGAAGGACTTGGAGAAGATTAAGATGATTGGGGAAAATTTGGTGGAATCAGGGTCAGTTAAGACTCTGGACTCTCACTTCTCAAGCCCTTTGAAATGATTGTTCTATCTTGGAATGTTAGGGGCTTGAACAGTGGCCCTTGACAAAAAGCTGTTCGGAATTTGGTTAGATGTCAGTGTCCTGATATTCTTTTTTTACAGGAAACAAAGCTTTTTGTGGATGGTATGATGGGCATTATGTCCAAGCTTTGGATGAATGGTGATTTCCAATGCATTGGTGCTCAGGGTGCCTCTGGTGGGGTAGCTTGCTTATGGAACCCTTAGAAGATTTTCCCCCTGTGGTGGTTTTCCTTCAAGTCGTCTATCTCTATGGTTGCCTCTTGTTATGAATCTGGGGAAGTGGCTCTTTTTTCCAACATTTATGCGCCTATGGATTTGCAGGGCAAGCAGCTTTTGAGGTTAGATATTTGGTATGTACGAAGTATGAACCCTTACCTACCATGGATTATTGGGGGTGATTTCAATGCTATCACTGAGATTGCTGAGAAGTGGGGGGGTACCATGAGATTGGAGGCTTCTGCTTTCCTCTTCCAAGATAATATTTTTGCTTTGAATCTTGTTGATATCAAGCCTAGTAATGGACACTTTACTTGGAACAATCAACACTCTGGTGAAAATTTCATTGCAGAGTGGCTGGATCGGTTTATGGTTTCTTGCTTTTGGGTGGGTGATAGGTGGGTTACTTGCTCAGAGATTTTGGACTGGAGGAGTTCGGACCATTGGCCCATTAAGCTTTCTATTAGCTTGGTTGGGCGGACCCACAAGCCCTCTTTCAAATTCCAGCTTATGTGGCTGGGGGATCCTGTACTCCATGATTATGTTGCTCAGTGGTGGTAGGAGGGAAGACCATCTTTTGGTATGGCAATGTATGTTTTTACTAAGCTTCTCCAGTTTGTTAAGTATAAGATTAAACGTTGGAATAAGCAATGTTTTGGGAATATTTTTAAGGCCAAGTCTGATGCACAAGTTAAGCTAGATGGTATTACGAGGTTGATGAGGGAGAATGGGGTGTCTGAGGCTTTGTTGCAGGAGGAATCAAGGGCTTTGAAAGCTTTAGAGGAATGGGAATTACAAGAGGAGATCTTTTGGAAACAAAAATCTCAGATTGACTGGCTTTAGGAGGGGGATAAAAATTCTGCCTTTTTCTTTAATTCTGTGAAGGCGCAGAGGCATGGTAACTCTATTCCTGTTTTGATTTCGGATGGGGGAGAGAGTTTGAATTCTTTTCAGAGTATCTCTTATGAGGCCGTCCATTATTTTTCTACCCTTTTTAGAGAGGATTTGTAGGGGAGTTTGGTGGGGGAGGCACAGGTCCTTTCTTGCATTCCCCATTTGGTGTCTCGGGAGATGAGAGAGGATCTTATGGGGGAGATCACTCTTGAAGAATTAGAGGGGACGGTGTTTCAAATGAAGAAAGGAAAAGCTCCTGGCCCTGATGGTTTCCCGGTTGAATTCTTCCAAGAGTTTTGGGAGATCATCAAATTGGATTTATTGGAGGTGGTCAAGGAATCGCAGCGGAATAAGCAAATGTTAAAGGCTCTGAATTCCACTTTTCTGGCTCTTATTCCAAAGTGTGATGGAGCGGATAGGTTGAGCCGTTTCCGGCCTATATCCTTGTGCAATGTGGTGTATAAGATTATTTCGAAGCTAATTGCGAATAGGCTGAAAAAGTGGTTGCCGTTACTCATATCTGAGGAGCAAAGTGGTTTTGTGGAGGGCAGGCAGATTCTGGATGGTATTGTTTTGGCTACTGAGACCATCCATTCTATGGCTAATTCTAGGGTTAAGGCTATGTTTATCAAGTTGGACATGGCAAAGGTGTATGATAGAGTTCGTTGGTCTTTTCTTTAGAAGATCCTTGCTACTTTCAATTTTGGGGATGATTGGATCCAATGGGTCATGAGTTGCATCACGTCTGTGTCTTTCTCTATGTTAACTAATGGGGTGCACTCGGAATTGTTTGAGGCCTCATGTGGGATAAGACAAGGTGATCCTCTTTCCCCTTACCTTTTTATTTTTCTTGTGGAAGGCTTGGGGCGCCTTCTAAGGAGCCAGGTGGAGCTGGGGCTTATTCAGGGGTGGCAATGGGGTGGTGATTTACATCCTTTGTCCCACTTGTAGTTTGTGGATGATACTGCCTTGATGGGGGTGGCTACTATTAGGGAGGCTACTAATATTTTCCGGGTGTTGGATATGTATCTTGAGGCTTCAGGTCAAGAAATCAATGAAGATAAGTCTTCCATTTATTTCTTTAATACTCTGAATCCTATTCAGAGGCGAATTGCTCAAATTCTTCATTTTTAGATAGGGACCCTTCCTATGTCTTACCTTGGGGTTCCTATCACGGTGGGCAGATTATTGAGGGAGTCATGGCAGCCTATTCTGGATAAATTTCGGTTGAAGGTTACCCATTGGACCAATCGTTGGTTGTCCTTTGCTAGGAAGGTTTAGTTGTTGAAGTATGTGGTCCAGGCTCTCCCTATTTATCAGTGTATGCTTCAGGTGGCTCCGATGGGTTTTGTTACAGAGTTGGACTCTTTGGAAAGATAGTTTTTATGGGCAAGTAGTGTGATGAAATCCAATTGGAGTTTGGTTAAGTGGGATATAGTTTGTTGTCCTAAGTAGCTTAGGGGTTTGGGGTTGAGGCATTCCTCTCTGGTAGGGACAATGCTGGGGGTGAAACTTTATTGGAAATGGTGCACTGAGAAGGATAGGATTTGGGCTAGGATTCTTTCCTATAAGTACTTTCAAGGTATTTCTGGAGATGATATTCCTTGCTGTCCCCTGTTAGGTAAGGGCTCAGCGGTTTGGGCTACCCTCAAGAAGGGAGTTGTGCTTATCAAGGATGGTTTATTTTGGATTTGTAGGAGGGGGACGGAGGTTCAATTATGGTATGATTCCTGGGATGGGTACCCTCCCATCCTATCTTAGTTCCCTAAATTGATGGCTTTGAGTAGGAGTTTCGAGGATGTTGGTTGGACATAGGTAAGTGATTTTAAGGTGATTTCTTACCAGGGTCAGCTTGTGAGTTCTAGGTGGATGACTCCTGAGGAGTGGCCGATTATGGGCATGGAGGAGGATTGTAGGATTTTGCATAGTATACTTTTGAGCAGACAATGTAATCCTTTAAGGGATAGGGATATTCTTGCTTGGTCTCCTAATCCAAAGGGGCACTACATGGTTGTGTCTGGATATTGAAGGTTATTGTCTCAAAGGTTTGCGGGGGAGGAAGTTCCTTGGTGGAAGAAGGTTTGGAATAAGTTTTCTTGGCTGAAGTGTAATTGCTTTGCCTAGATTTTGGCTTGGAACAAGTGCCTGACTTGGGACAAGATTCAGATGTGCGGATTTCAGAGCCTGTCTATGTGTGTGATGTGTGGGAAAGGTGAGGAAAACTCTTCGCACCTTTTCTTCTGGTGTCCTTTCTCCCTGCAGCTCTGGCATTTCTGGTGGAGTGTTTTGGGCAATCCTTGCATTCATGCTTCCTCTTTAGTTGAGTTATGGACTAGCTTGGGTAGGCCTCCCTCGAGGGCTTCTTTTTTGTAGGATGTGTGGCTGGCAGGCCCAATCTTTTTGTTGTGGCAGATTTGGCTTGAAAGGAATAGGAGGATTTTTCATGGAAAATTGTTGCAAGTTCAGTGGGTGTGGTACATAGTTCTTGGGATGATTCAAGAGACTATCCATTCCAAAGGGGATGTGGAGCTTCCATTCGAAAAGAAAGATGCTGAGGCAGTGGCTTGATTGGGTATCCAGGGGTTTTCCCCTTTGGCACCTTGTGGGCAGTATGGTAGTCGAGTGAGGCAGCGTGTCTAGAGGCAAGGGTCCTAGGCACCTCCCCCTGTGGGAACCTTGAAGGTTAATACTAATGGCTCTTGTAGGGGATATCCTCACCCAGCTGGTGTTGGAGGGGTTGGTCGAGATTCTTCTGGATCGGTGGTGTTCCTATTTTCCATACATATGGGAACACATACTATTAATTTTATGGAAGGTTGAGCGATTCTTTATGCTTTGAGGAAGGCCTACGAGCTGGGGTGGCATAGGGTTATTTGTCAATCCGATTCTCAGGTTCTGATTAACTTACTCAATCAAGGGAGGAGTTTGGATGTGAATTGGCAGTTGGTGGTTCTAGTTCAACAAATTTTGCAGATTGGATCTCTTATGGAGAGGGTTTCTTTTGTCCATATTCCGCGGGAATGGAATAGGACGGCTGATTGTTTGGCCAAATGGGCTTCGAAGTGACTTGTGGACTGGAAGATTGATGATTGGGCTCAAGTCCCTTATGAGCTTAGCTCAGATTTGGCGAGGGTTCTAGCTGAGGATACTAGGGGTGCTGAATGATTTGGCTCTTGCTCTTGTTGGTGTTTTATGTTCTTTTTGGGCTTTTGCCCTTGGCTTGGCTGTAATTCTAGTTTTTGATAATCAATAAAATTTTTACCCCTTTTTTATTAAAAAAAGATTGAATAGTAATAGTAAATGGGAAGAATATTAATAAATGGTAAAACTAATAGTAAAAAAATTACAGTTGGAAAAACTAGTATTAATAATAGTAAATTTATATTACCCCGTGAATAATGATCTTGGTTTTATTAGAAGTAAAGATAGAATTGGTAATTTTAGTAAATTTATAATTCACGTTCATATTAAGAGTAAAATTGGTAATACTATCTTCAATGTTATTTAAGTAAAAGTAATATTAAATATAAATATTAAGAGTGATATTAATATTAAATTGGGTATGTAATGAGGGTGGTATTTATAGAAAAAAAATAGTGTCAATATAAGGAATGGTAATGATAAGGGTAATTATAATACTAATATAAGTGTTATTATAATCAATTTTAATATGGATATTTAACATTAACCTTATCAATAGTATGTTACTATGCTATGTGTGGTTAATAATTGTTAGTGAGGTAAGAAGAAAATAAATGAAAATTTAATAATGTAGGTTTTTATTTTAACACTTATTCTTCACATGCTAATTAGTTTAATGATTGGATACAAAAAAAAATGTTGGGTTTTCATGATAAAATTTTTGGGCATGACATGAGTATATACCATCACTAAAACACTTAGTCACAATCTAGCAACATATCCAACCAAAAAAATGCTACCTTTTACCTCCTAGGCCTTGGATGCTCAAAAATAAGATCTCCTCCTCTTATGTTCTTCACCCCTCAATATTCTCCTTAGCCATGTACATAGTATCCAACCGGTGTTTTGTAAAGGAAAGATTATAAATCATAATCTCGGTACGCATTGCTAGAAGATCACATTTAGGGAACAAAAAAATATAGAAATTAGATGAAACTATTAGTGACCAAAATTTGCACCCCCCTGCCAATTTGTGAAATAACAAAAAAATTGGACTAACATGGGACGACTTTTAGGTTGTGGGTATCCTATTGTGAAAGTTGACCTCTAGATTATGGGTTGGCTCCCCTTTTGATGTCACCTAAACTAAATATTTCTTGAGGAAAAGGGTAAAAAGATGCAAGAAAATGAGAATTAACTGAAACTACTAAGGGTGATACACCAAAAAAATTAACTAGGACCTGCAAACAACCTACACACATTCAAAACAGTGACAAATCTTGGTTCACACAACTCATTTTCATATGCATTTTCACATAAGTAATTTATAAGGAGGTTTTTAGCAAAACTCTTAGAAGGAAAAATGTCACAACTAACAACAATTGCATTCACTAACACAACTTATAACCTGAAACAATGCATTTTTTTTCTAAATAGGTGCTTAACAATGAGAAAAAAATACAAGGAAAAATAGATTTCATAAGTAACCTGATCAACCATTAAATACACACAATAAAACATAAAATGAGAAGACAACTATTTAATGTCATTGATTCAAAGTACTCAACTGGTACATACAAGTCCATCACTGAGTTACAATACTACTCCTACTGAAAAGATAACTCCAAATCCAAGCTACCACTTTGCTAGAAAGAAAGAACTAACTCCAATAACAAACACTGAAGATACTTAAGCAAAAAATCAACCAATTCTCTCACACAAGTGCATCTAGAAAGTTTTGGTCGAATGCAGCAGAAAAGGCCAAAAAGAACCTTCTAAAATCACTCCAAATTGTCCTCCACATGAAGCGAAGTCAAGCCAAGACTATAGTCACATTAAAAATGTGATAAAAATGCCTCCAAATAGCCTCCTCCCACCAAAAATAGTCAAACACCACCCTCCACACATTCCTCATGCCTGCCAGTCATCATTTGTCTTCAAAAGCCTTGACCCACACTTTTTGTGCTTTTGCAAAAGCACAAGACTCCATTTTGCATCTAAAAAATAATAATTTGATTAAGTGATACATAATACATCACTTAAACAAACTAATTTACATTTCAAAACAAAATGCAAAAAGAGGCCCCACCACCTCCTTGGATTACATCAATACTTGCATTAAATAAATAACATTAAACAAAAGTGATTTACAAATCACTTAAATAATGTCTTACAATTGATTAAAAATGCAAAATAAATGATATAATTCAAATGCTTGTAAAAGCATTCAAGCCAAAATCAAATTCCTCCAAGGCATTTAACCAATTTTAACTCACCTCCACTTCTCCATTTCAAAGCAATAAGTGGCTTAGGACTATCACTTGGTCAAAGACTCTTATTTCAAAAAAAACAAAAAGACCAATGATTTGGCCTATGTGATTATAAGGGAACTCCAAATTCTTTGGAAGGCATGTTTTCAAAGTCTTGGAAGACTTAGCATTTTGCAATGATAGTGAAAAACACCAAGGCACATGGTCTTCAAATGAACATAAGGCAAAATTACCTAAGTCACAAAACACCACTTCAAAGCCCACATAGCAATTAAATTGCTTTGAAATTTTTAAAAAACAAGGCAAAAAGTTGCCTTGGTCGGTATCATAGGGTTTCAAACCCTAAACAAAACCTAGGAAAAAAGAAAAATATTCATTCATTTATGTTAAGCCTTCTGGAGTATTCATTATGGCCGCCATAGGGTTTCATGAAAGCACTGATTTTTTTTTAACAGATTCTTGACTGGTTTCTTGATGAAAACTTGTGGTTTCCACTAAGAAACAAGAGGTAATTTCCCTTTTGCAAGCCATTTCAAGAGTAAAAGCCACAGTTGTAAGTGTTTTCTAATCACTTTTTGTTGTTTTATTTCTCTGTGGATTTCTTTTTCTTCACTCAATTGCCATAATGGACGTTCTTTGAAGTTTAAATGGAAGCTTTCATGGTAAAAAAACAACCTACATTTTGATGAGAATGAGCAATTTCTAGCTCAGGTAAGCTTCACATCATAAATACATTTCCATTTTTTAGCAAATAGAGCTCATTTCAAGCTTAACTAGTGATAAAAGGTGAAGTTTTATCTTTTTTCTCCTCTTGTATTTGCAATTCATGAACAAACCCGAGATGGGTTTTTTGACTTTTGACAAAAGAACCATATTTTGAAGAAAAGAAATACCTTCAGGTCATGGCCATGAAGGAGGTACTGGTTTTCTTTGACAATTATTTTACTCCTATCTGAAAGACAAACTTCATTTTATTCCTTTCAATATCTCTGTAATTGCACTTTTAAAACAAACCCAGATGGGTTTTTTGACTTTTGAAAGGAACCATATTTTCAGTCCACGACCGTAAGAATGCATTGGGATTTTGAAATACTCTTGTTGCTTTTGAATATCTCCATCAAATTTCTCTTTCACCATGTCTATATTTTGAAATTTCATAACAACCCAGAGTGGGTCCTTGTCAATATAAACAAAAATGGCCTTTACGAAGCCGCGACCATGAAAGCACCTGGGTTTGTTGCATTTCACTGTTTGCTCTGAATATATTCATGAAATCTCACTTTTAATACATCTAAATTTGTAATTTTAGAATATACCCAGATAGGTTTTGTTGTTTTCTTGTATTTTGTATTTTAAAATAAAACCCCAAGTGGTTTCTTTACTTCATCAAGAAAAACAATTCTTCCAACAACTGCCTCCAAAACACAGATACCTCTTTAGGGTTTTTTGGGTATTCACTATATTTTGAAACAAAACCCCATGAATAAAATGACTTGCTACATGATTTAATGTCATTGCATGGTATAGATATACCTCATGGAAACTCATCTCTTTCCCATTCTGTACATTTCTAAGAAATATGAAGGCTATGTTCTTTGATTATGCATTCTTGTTATTACTTTAAATGATCATCATGCTTGAGTGCTATCATGAGAAGGTATTTGTATATTCCAAAGGAAACATTGGAATATTTGTCCTACTTGTAAGCCATAATAGCTTTCATATGTATATGCTTTTGTGAGATTAGGAGGGTTGTCATGCATGTTTGCTTCACTGTGAATAGTACCATGGAATGTCAACACCATAGATATGTAGAGATGACCCCTATTTTGCATTGAATCTCCAAGTTGGAAATGATTTGAGTAGGGATCCTACTACCAATCATGGCAGTCTTGTAGCATCCTTTGGAATTATAGATTGAAGGAATAATGCAAGAAATGATAGATTACATTATTGTGTTACACTCAATGCATTCTTTGATGGTTTTAAAAGGACAGTAGCAACATATGTAACCTTGACACTTAACTGGCTGCCCTATGTGACTATCAACTGCATTTGCACTCCTATTTTTTGAAACTCTTTGTGATTGGATACTTTTGTTGTGCTTTCAACTAATTGATATGTTAAAACTAAAAGAGCAGATCTTGTTGCATGTTTCATTTCATCATAGTTTGAGTATTCAATGAACTATACTTATGCATTCATTGAGTTTCCCATGTATTGAAACCATTTTCCATCTAATGTAGATGCACACATTTATCTTTACAGGTACATAACAGACTAAAAGCACTCACCTTTATCTTGATATGATCTTGCATGAGCATTGTTTGTTGTGTGTGCCTTGATTGGTTTCTTGATGAAAATTGTTCGCTACCCATTACATTATGGTGCTTTGACACCTTGGATGCTCTGCCACATACATAATTGCCTTGTATGCTTCTTTATTGTGGTCCTCAAACCATCATTATGCTTAAGGTGATTTTCCTTTGTTCACATGCTAACTGAAACAAAACTTTGGAAACATTATTGGTTGGCTCCATCCGCTCATAACATGCTTACTTATTTTCAAGCAAGTATTCTTAGTTATTGAAAAGGAAAGAGAAATTTTGTATAATTAGCATCTCCCACTCTTGATATTTTCTCCTAATTGATGCTTATCCTAGATACAAAAATGTTCACTGTCCATTACATTATGGTGCTTTGACAACCTGGATGCTCTTCCACATACATAATTTCCCTTTATGCTTCTTTATTGTGGTCCTCAAACCATCATTATGCTTAAGGTGATTTGAATTTTTTCACATGCTAACTGAAACACAACTTTGGAAACATTGTTGGTTGCCTCAATCCACTCATAACATGCTTACTTAGTTTCAAGCAAGTATTCTTATTTATTGAAAATACAATAACAATTTTGTAGAATGAACATCTCCCACTCTTGATCTTTTCTCTTGATGTATATGGCTAATCATTTGATTGTAATCTCCATTTTTTTGCACTCTCTTGCATCACTTGATTTTTAGTAATTCGTTCAACTGTGTTTGTTTCTTTCACTGCCCTCTCTTGTTATCATGACATCTTGGAATCAAAACTTCATTAAATCATATGTTATTCATGCTCATTTCATTTCATCATAGTCCCAATCTTGGATACTATAATTATGTTATTGGTTTATCAGTACACATATTCAGCTCTTTTGTTGGGTTGCCATCTAAAATTCTCATGTTTGCATTCTTTTACATGACTGTGTTTAAATTTAAATGGTTGTCCCCTTATTTATTCCTTTTCAATATGTTTGCTTTGTCCTTAAATGAAATCATTGTGGCAATATCCTAATTTACCATTTGAAAAGCAACAATACATATAAAAAGAGAGATGCTTATCCTAGATACAAAACAGTACATGTTTAGTACCTTTTGCTTCTCAAATTGAGCATCTTTTAATATTATTTCCTCTTGTATGGTTAGTTGAGGTATATGGCTAATCATTTGACTATAAGGCACCAACCTTGAAGTACTATCTCGTTGATGCAAGATGACTGTAACCTTTCATTGTTTTTACTACATTGATTTGAAGCTTAGTGGTTGTTCCTTGTATTGTGACTGCTCCAATCTTCATGATTTCCCTAACAATTGATTGCTGCCCCCAAAGGTTGGTTACTTGGTCTTCTCAATCATCTAGATCCTTTTGGTCTTGTGCAACAAAATAACAACATGTCCTCTTGATTTAATCTTACTAGGAAGACATGTGTCATTTATGGTGGTGACCTAAAAGCTCACCATCCTAAGTGATGTGTGGATGTCCAATAGGATTGAGGTGAGATGAATTGGACAGTGTCTTCCATGCAACAATGTATGATTATCTTTGTTCCTTCTTGCTTCCCCATATGATTCATGATGGTTTCAGGCATGACTTGATATCTCCTTCACTATTTAAATAGATGCATAATTCAACTTGATGCATCTATAATTGAATTTGATGCATCACTGAAATCATTTACTCTTTTAATAAAATGGATATTGGATCCACCTAAGAATATTTAAAGACATATCCAATAAAATACAGCTTCCTTTTGACATGATGGCATCCTATTGATTGATTCATTATGAAAAGATGAAGTCTGACTTTGTTGACAGCTCACATTATGTGTTGCATCTTTTGAATCTGATAATGAAAGATGATCAACTGTGTGATCCCATATTGATTTAATGCATCAATAATATGTTCATCATTGATTTGATCAAGTTGCTCAATTTTGTATCCCTCTTAAAACATTGGAGGGAAGCATGTTGGGCTCTACCCTCGTGGGACCCACATTTTACCCCACATGCTATAATTAACTAAATCAGAACAGTAACAAAGACTTGTCCTAAATCTGCACAAGGAACAAAATAGTTAGATAAACAAAGCATATCACAGGTGTGTTTGATTACTCCTTCCTTGTTTTCCTGTACATTTATGGTATCCTGCTACTTATCAACATCGAATTACACGTTTATGGATATTTTGCACATATTTTGATCAGGGACCTTTCATTGATCTAACAACACTATTTTTTTAGATGAAGGAAACCTAGGAGCAGCGAGGAGGGCATCAAATGGAAGCAAGGTAGCGAGAAGGGTCGAGATGATGCGGGACCAAGCCAATGAGATTCATCATTCCACCAGGAAATGATGGGTCCCTTTTTATTTTATGTGCAATTTTTTTTGTTATCTATGAGTGTATAGTCATTTCTTTATAAGCATTCGAATAGCTAGTCCCTTGGCTTGTGAGGGACATTATACGCTTATGATCATCAATAAAGATTACATTTGCAATACATGTTGGTTCTTCTTCTTATTTGTGTGTAATTGCAAATCTCAAATAAATGTAATCTATTTTGCCAATCTCCATTATGCACATTAATGAACTTAGCAGAACATGATGTATCTTTTAATGTTTAAATGAAAACAAAAAAGGAAAAACAATAAGTTACCCAATTTTAGTTGGAATTCAAAATTAGGTAACATTTTTGGCGACATCTACTATATTTTTGCTTGCTAAACATCTCAACCAGTTGCCTAACGCTTAGCTATTGGGCACTGAGTCATCTAAAAGCTGACACCACTTAAAAAACAACATTGTATGTTGTTGTAACTCACTAGACCAACATGAGACACTTGGAAACTTATTCAAAACACACCAAAAAATAAAGCAACTAGCTAACTGTGCAAAAACAACACTTAGGGAAAACTGAAAATGCATTCTAACTAATGTGCAACAACACTTAGAGGAAATAAAAACCTACTCTAATTTGTACAAGGTAGATCTAGATCATACCTCAAAATAGAGTTTGAGGTGTATCCCATTGACTAGGATAAGTAGAGCTTCTCCATCCATTGTTGACAATTGAAAAGCATTGTGCTCCTTGCACTCAGTAATGACAAACAGGTCACTCCACATGCTATCAAATTTAGTGTGCTTTCCAGGCCAGCTCTTTAACTTATCCCACTTAAGGACAAAATATCCTTCTCTGAACACCCTGGGTGTTGCTCTTTTTTCAAAAACCTTATTTGTTTGGAGTTGTTGTAGCTCCATTTTTTTCATGGCTCTATCTCTTGTTTCATCTAGCTCCATGAGTTGTGAGTATCTGACAGCCATTGGATCTTCCTATTCAAACATTTCAAGCTAGTTCATTATCTCAAGAGTTGGAAGCTCAATAGATAAAGGAAATCTTGCCTCTTTACCATGTACCAACATATAAGGGGAATTTCCAATGGATATTTTTGGAGTTATTCTATCTTCCCACAAGGCAGATTTTAACTTTTCATGCCAAGTTCTCTAGTTATCCTCCAAAATCCTTTTGATAATTTTGATTAGGTTCTTTTTAGTTGATTTAGCCAAACCATTACCTTGTGAGTAATAGTTTGAAGATGTATTCAAGTGAATATCATTCTTGATAGCACAATCACTTACTCTTAATCCAACAAATTCCAAAGCATTATCATAAATTATTGATTCATGTACCCCAAATCTAGTAACTAAATCATCATAGAAATTTAAAACATCACTTTCATTGGCTTCTTTTAAGGCCACTGCTTTAGTCCATATTGTGAGGTAATCGATTGCAGTAAGTACCTACCTATGGCCTGCACTTGAAGGTGGGTTAATGGCACCTATAAAATCAATGCCCCATCTCATGAAGGGTTGTTCTACTTGAATCGGTTGCAATGGTAAAGTTGGTAGCATCTCTTTGTCTGCAAAAATGGCACATTTTACACACTTTTTGGCCCAAGCATGGGCATCTTGAAACAAGCTTGGCCAATAATAGCCAACTCTCATTATTTTCCATGCAGTTGTTCTTGGGGAAAAATGACTCCCAGCAAATCCATCATGGAACTCATGAAACACTTTATCTACCTGATGTTGATCAATACACCTTAAAAGTACACCATTAAGATCTTTTCTAAAAATAATGTTACCAACCAACACATAAGGGATGGATTGCAATCTGAAATACCTTCGTTTAGCTTTATCCAAACTTGGTGGACACTCACAAATTTGCAAAAAATGAGTCATATATTGCACCCAACCTAACTTGTTGCTGGTGCATCAGCTGTAAGTTCATTATCAGCAACCAAAACTACCTCCTTTTTTTCCTTTTCTTCACTTCCAACTCCTGTAGCTAGATGTTCACACAACCCCTTACCCCTTACAAGATTTGTTACCTTAATGTCAATGTCATATTCTATAACTTTTGTAATCCACCCCACCCTCTTTTCGTTTAGGTCCCTGCTTAATAGGAACTCTTTCACATGAGGGTGAGCAACCATTAAATTCACTTTGTTGTTAGAAATCAGAGGTTTAAACTTTTTCATACTTTTGCTAGCAGCAAGCACATGTTTCTCTACAAAAATATACCTTTGTTCATACTCTTCTAAATGTTGACTAAAAAAGGCAATGGGTTGTTCTAAGCCAACATAATTTTGTTGTACCAACATTGCAAAAATGATATCAATGCTACCAAAGGCATAAAAAATGAAGTATTTTGAAAAGTTTGGGTTTACCAAAGTAGGAGCTACTGATAAGGCCTCCTTTATAACTTCAAAACTATGCTTGGCCTCTTTGGTCCAGCTGAAACTTACTCTTTCTGGATCAATGGTGATCCCTTGTTTTGAAACTATATGTCCTAAAAGCTTGGCTTCATGGACAACAAAGATGCATTTTTTGGGGTTGAGGGATATACCAAACTCCCTACACCTTTCAAATACTTGCTTTAGATGTGCAAGATGTTCATCAACCTTCTTGGAAAACATTGTTACATCATCAAGGTAAATGAGTACAATTTTGTGAATTAGACCTTGAAATGCCATGTCCATTGCCCTCTAAAAAGTGGCACCATTATTGGATAGGCCAAATGGAATCCTTTTATAAGCCATGGTGCCCCATTTCATGGTGAAGGCAATCTTGTACTAGTCTTCCTCTTTGAATAAGACTTGGTTATAGCCTAAATAATTGTCAAGTAATGAGAATCTTTTTGAACCAGCTACAATTCGCAAAATCTACTCCATTGAGGGCAGCGGATAATGATCCTTTAATGAGGCTCTATTGAGGTCCCTAAAATCAACACAAAGCCTAATCTCACCATTTTTCTTTATAACTAGGACAAGGTTAGAGACCCATGAGGTATGTTTGATTGGAAAAATGATGTCTCCCTCAACTAGCTTGGTCAATTCTTTGACCATAAGAGGCTCAAGTTTGGGGTTTAAAGGCCTCTATTTTTTCCTAACAGGTTTTGCATTTGGCTCAAACTCTATGGTATACTAGGAAATTTTGGGATCAAAACCCTTAAATCAAAATATTCCTATTCAAATACATCTTGAAACTCTTGACAAAGAGAAATGAAAGCTTTCCTATCTGCATGTGAATAGATTTTACCAACTTTAAGGAGCTTTGAAAATTTCAAGTTCCTCATAATGTTCTTCTTTGAGCTGCATGTTGGTCTTACTCTTTTTTAGCTAGTCATCAGTGCTAAAATGGATTCCAAGGTGACTAGACCCTTGGGCAGCTTATTAGACCTCAACTGGATGATCTAATCATCATATTGTTGCTTGATCTTGTCTTGGTTCACTATTGAAAATTCATCTTCTTGCAACATAAAGCTCACAACCTGTTCATCACTCTCAAAAACTTTCCAATGAATGTTATTATCATGAATAGAAGGTCTAATGACTATCTTACATATGGCTGCAACTTTTCTTTCCTAATCTCACTTGGAATATCAATCTAAGCCCCTATTGCAACCAATCTATCTACATGTTTATTCTAATCCCTAGGAATAGAAACTAGATTAAAAGCATCAAACTCTTATATCATGTCCCACACTCTGTGTTTGTAGGACTTTAAGACATCATTTTTAGTTACATGTAGACCTCTCACTTGATTCACAATCAACTCACTATCACCATAAACTTGCAAGCATCCAATCCCTCTTTTCCTTGCCCATTCCAAGCCTTGAATTAAACCTTCATACTCAATAGTGTTGTTAGTACAAGAGAAAGAAAATCTAAAAGAATAGTAGTATTTGTAACCTTCTGGGGACACAAGCATTGCACCCCCACCAACACTGTTCTTGCTTCTAGAACAGTCAAAGAACATTTTCCATACTTCACCTTGTTGTTCCAACTGTTGTTCCACCTTCTTTTTGAGGTTTGGGATCATTGAATCAAGTTCATGTAGCACATAAACACCCAAACTAGTCTCCTAAATGTTATCATTTGGGTTGTCAATGATATTTTTTTCCATCCACTCATTTAAGAGCATGTTTGGTATACTTTTTGTTTGTATTTCTTGAGCAGCAGCAAGCTCATTATCATAAAAAACAACACAATTAGCTTTAACAACACTTGGGATATACAGTTCAATGTGATCTTTGGAAAGTGATTCATATTTAATGACCACTTTTGTACCATATCTCATTCTAATTATCATGTGGGACCAATCTTATGAAAAATAACCTCCTATCTTGGCAATGAAGTCTCTTGACAAACATAAGGAAAAATGAGGTGGTAAGTCAATGACTGAAATGTCTTGAGATGGAAAAATTGGGGCAGGCATGTAAGGTAAGGCTTAAACCTTTGATGACACCTACAGTGTTAATGGTTTTCCCATCAAGTTGGACAACTCCCTTCTCAAGAGGCTGATATTTCAGTCCTAACTTATCAACAATTCATTTGGGCATGACATAACTGCTTGCCCCTGAATCTACCATGCAGTTATGAACTAACTTATCCTCTATTATCAAAGATGCATAAAATGGGGGAGGTTTGACATCCTTAGTTTTTTACTACTATCTTGAGGTTTATTTGTAAGGACAACCTTGACCTGACCTGCTGGAACATCACTTGAAACACTTAAATCAGTTAAGGCAGATTGCAATAAGTCCTTTCAACCTGGGATGGATAAAGAATCCCACACTGACATATTTACATTATTTTTTTCATGGATTCAATGATATTGAAGGGTGTGGCAACATTTACCTTTTGATGGGTCCTTGCAACAGTAGGGTCTATCTACAAGTGGGTTGATTGGTTTTGGTTCCCAAGTTGTCCACCATCAATGCCTTGTGAATTTCTTTGTAAGATGTGTGTTGAGGATTGGAAGGGCCAACAACTTCCTTGACTTTATTTGCTGCTTGTTCAATCTCAAAAGCTCTCTTCTTGGCTCAGGTGTTGGCTACTATTGGAGAACTATCACTGTTCACTCCACAAAATTCTTCTCCTTGCCAATTCAGGAGGGTTGTGTCACTTGTAGGGAGATCCCGCTATTGTGAAGATTCACCATTAGACACATTTTGCACACCTGAGACATTTTGAACCATCAATATTTGATTGATGACACCATTTGAATATGTAGTTTGATTATGGGCCTGGTCACAGGGATAACACCACTCAAATTCTACTGCAAGGTTATTTTGAATAGGTACCATATCTCTAGCTGCACTGATTAGAACTAGATTGTATGGCTAAAAAATCCTTTGATTCAGATTTTTCCTTGCACCTTGAAATTTTCCTTGAAATGGTTGTTTGTTAGCTTGAAATGGCTAATTTTGACCTTGATTCTGAAGCTGCCAAGGCTTAAAACCTTGGAATTGCTGTATTTAATGCTCACAAGCTCATTTCCAAAAGTTTGAAGTAGATTCTAAATCTTTTTTTGGTTGCTCTTTATCTCTTGCAATTCCTAAGATGGTCCTTTGACAACAATTTCTTGGCTAACAACAACTGGTAAAGGGGCTATTTAATGTGTTGGCAAAGCTATAGGAGGCTGTATATTAGGGAAAAAAGGCATAAGAGTCCTAGGGGAAATTCTTCCAGCTTGTATGAGGTTTTTTTTAGCCCTTATAGCTATATCATAAGCCACTGGTAATGCAGTTCCACCCATTGACTATATCAAAGCAATAACTTCACTATTTAAGGCCCTCAAAAATAAAGGAATACATACTCAGCTGGAGGCCTTGTGGTTTTCAGAATTTTGTCCCATGTTCTTTGAAAATGGAAGTTGAAGTTCGTCATCCATTCATGAGGAGCTCTTTTGATGTGAGTCAGCTACTCCACTAATGATAAGTTGTCATATTTGTCCTCAAATTGCTTGCATAACACTTCTCCCAGTTCATCCCATGTTCTAATGGAATTGACTGTTAAACTCCTGAAACATTGGAGTGCCTTTCCTTTAAATGATGTTGCTAGCAACCTCAAAGCAACATTTTCTTGAGTTATATGATGCACTAAACACATATTTGATATGTCCTTGATGTGTTCAATTGGTGTGATCTGATCTTCTCCTGAAAAATATGGCACACTTTTAAGGGCATCCATGGGAATATCATCATGTTGAGCCAATTGCAACAGGTTACCTCCATTAAAAGTGACAAAAAATTGATTCCTTGGAACAACCATTGGTGACACCAAGGTTTGCTACCTCATAGGACTTGAAACTCTTACTACAAGTGGAGTTGAAGTTGTTTTTCTTGATGAAACAACAACTTTCTTTGTTGGTCTACCTCTCCTTTAGGGTGGTGACAGGTGACAACTGTAAATAATCAAACGAGATAGAGTTTCCCATTGTTTGAATCTTTTTCATATGTTTCTACAACACTGGTCTACTACTAATTTCCACATTCAGAGTCACCAGATATGCTTATATGACCTCTCAAAGGCTAAAAAAATGTTGGCTTCATATCAAAACCAACAAACATGTGTATTTTTCTAATCTAATATGATTACAAGTGTCCCACCAGGCATGCCAAAACTGTTAGTGACCCAAATTTGCACCCCCCTGCCAAGTTGTGAAATAACTCAGTAAATTTGGACTAACATGAAACTACTTTCAAGTTTTGGTTATCCTATTGTGAAATCATACCTCCAGATTATGGGATGGCTCCCCTTTTTATGTCACCTAAACTAATGGTTTCTTGAGGAAAAGGGTAAAAAGATGCAAGAAAATGAGAATTAACTGAAACTACTAAGGGTGATACACCAAAAAAAGTAACTAAGACCTGCAAACAACCTACACACATTCAAAACAGTGCCAAATCTTGGTTCACACAACTCATTTTCACATGCATTTTCACATAAGTAATTTATAAGGAGGTTTTTAGCAAAACTCTTAGAAGGAAAAATATCACGACTAACAACACTTGCATTCACTAACACAACTTATAACTTGCAACAATGCATTTTTTTTCTAAATAGGTGCTTAACAATGAGACAAAAATATAAGGATTGATAGATTTCACAAGTAACTTGATCAACCATTAACTGGACACAATAAAACATAAAATGAGAAGGCAACTATTTAGTGTCATTGATTCAAAGTACTTAACTAGTATACAAGTCCATCACTGAGTTACGATACTACTCCTACTGAAAAGATAACTCAAAACCCAAGCTATCACTCTGCTGGAAAGAAAGAACAAACTCCAATAACAAAGACTAAAGTTACTTAAGAAAAAAATCAACCAATTCTCTCACACAAGTCCATCTAGAAGGTTCTAGTCAGATGCAACAAAAAAGACCAAAAAGAACCTTCTAAAATCACTCCAAACTGTCATCCACATGAAGCAAAGTCAAGCCAAGACTATAGTCACACTAAAAATGTGACAAAAATGCCTCCAAATAGCCTCCTCCCACCAAAAATAGTTAAATACCACCCTCCACACATTTTTCATGCCTGCCAGTCATCATTTGTCGTCAAAAGCCTTGACCCACATTTTCAGTGCTTTTGCAAAAGCATAAGACTCCATTTTGCATTTAAAAAATAATAATCTGATTAAGTGATTCATAATAATCACTTAAACAAACTAATTTACATTTCAAAACAAAATGCAAAAAGAGGCCCCACCACCTCCTTGGATTACATCAATACTTGCAGTAAATAAATAACATTAAACAAAAGTGATTTACAAATCACTTAAATAATGCCTTACAATTGATAACAAATGCAAAATAAATGATATAATTCAAATGCTTGTAAAAGAATTCAATCCAAAATTAAATTCCTCCAAGGCATTTAACCAATTTTAACTCACCTCCACTTCTCCATTTCAAAGCCATAAGTGGCTTAGGACTATCACTTGATCAACAACTCTTATTTCAAAATAAACAAAAAGACTAATGATTCGACCTATGTGATAATAAGGGAACTCCAAATTCTTTGGAAGGCATGTTTTCAAAGTCTTGGAAGACAACATTTTGCAATGATAGTGAAAAACACCAAGGCACATGGTCTTCAAATGAACATAAGACAAAATTTCCTAATCACAAAACTCCACTTCAAAGCCCACATAGCAATTAAATTGCTTTGCAATTTTTTTTAAAAAAGGGAAAAAGTCACCTTGGTTTGCATCATAGGGTTTCAAACCCTAAACAAAACATGGGAAAAAAGCAAAATATTCATTAATTTGTGTCGAGCCTTCTAGAGTATTCATTCTGGCCACCATAGGGTTTCATGAAAGCACTGAAAAAATGATTTTTTAGTAGATTCTTGACTAGTTTCTTGATGAAAACTTGTGGTTTCCACTGAGAAACAAGAGGTAATTTCCCTTTTGAATCAAAATCTAGCTTTTTTCAATCTTTTGCAAGCCATTTCAAGAGTAAAAGCCACAGTTGTAAGTGTTTTCTAATCACTTTTTGTTGCTTTATTTCTCTGTGGATTTCTTTGTCTTCACTCAACTGCCATGATGGAGGTTCTTTGAAGTTTAAATGGAAGCTTTCATTGTAAAAAACAACCTACATTTTGATGAGAATGAGCAATTTCTAGCTCAGGTAAGCTTCACATCATAAATACATTTCCATTTTTTAGCAAATAGAGCTCATTTCGAGCTTAACTAGTGATAAAAGGTGAAGTTTTAGCTTTTTTCTCCTCTTTTATTTGCAATTCATGAACAAACCCCATATGGGTTTTCTGAATTTTGACAAAAGAACCATATTTTGAAGAAAAGAAATACCTTCAGGCTGCAACCATGAAGGAGGTATTGGTTTTCTTTGACATTTCTATTATTCCTTTTTGAAAGAGAAACTTCATTTTATTCCTTTCAATATCTCTATAATTGCACTTTTAAAACAAACCCAGTTGGTTTTTTGGACTTTTGAAATGAAGCATATTTTTAGGCTAGGGTTGTAAGAATGCATTGGGGTTTCTAAATACTCTTGTTGCTTTTGAATATCTCCATCAAATTTCTCTTTCACCATGTTTGTATTTTGCAATTTCATAACAACCCAGAGTGAGTCCTTGTCAATGTAAACAAAAATGGCCTTTACCAAGTTGCGACCATGAAAGCACTTGGGTTTGTTGCATTTCACTGTTTTCTCTTAATACCTTCATGAAGTCTCTCTTTTAATACCTCTGATGTTGTAATTTTAGAATAAACCCAGATGGGTTTGTTGCTTTCTTTGTATTCTATATTTTAAAATAAAACCCCAAGTGGTTTCTTTACTTCATCAAGAAAAACAATTCTTCCAACCACTACCTCGAAAACACAGATACCTCTTTAGGGGTTTTTGGGTATTCACTGTATTTTAAAACAAAACCCCATGAAGAAAATGACTTGCTACATGATTTAATGCCATCGCATGGTATAGATATACCTCTTGGAAACTCATCTCTTTCCTATTCTATAAATTTCTAAGAATTATGAAGGTTTTGTTCTTTGATTTTGCATTCTTGTTATTACTTTAAATGATCATCATGCTTGAGTGCTATCATGACAAGGTATTTTTATTTTCCAAAGGCAACATTGGAACATTAGTCCTACTTGTAATCCATAATAGCTTTCATATGTATATGCTTTTGTGAGATTAGGAGGGTTGTCATGCATGTTTGCTTCAATGTGAATATTACCATGGAATGTCAACACCATAGATATGTAGAGATGACCCCTATTTTGCATTGAATCTCCAAGTTGGCAATGATTTGAGTAGGGATCCTATTGCCAATCATGGAAGTCCTATAGCATCCTTTAGCATTATACATTGAAGTAATAATGCAAGAAATGATAGATTGCATTATTGTGTTTCACTCAATGCATTCTTTGATGGTTTTAAAAGGACCCTAGAAACATATGTAACCTTGACACTTAACTGGCTGCCCTATGTGACTATCAACTGCACTTGAGCTCCTATGCATTGAAAGTCTATGATTGGAGACTTTTGTTGTGCTTTCAACTGATTGATGTGTTAAAACTAAAAGAGCAGATCTTGTTACATGTTTCATTTCATCATAGTGTGAGTATTCAATGAACTATAATTATGCATTCAATGAGTTTCCCATGTATTTAAACCACTGTGCATCTAATGTAAATGTACAGATTTATCTTTACAGGTACATAATAGACTGAAAGCACTCACCTTTATCTTGATATGATCTTGCATGAGCATTGTTTGTTGTGTGTGCCTTGATTGGTTTCTTGATGAAAATTGTTCACTATCCATTACATTATGGTGCTTTGACACCTTGGATGCTCTATCACATACATAATTGCCCTGTATGCTTCTTTATTGTGGTCCTCGAACCATCATTATGCTTAAGGTGATTTTCCTTTGTTCACATGCTAACTGAAACACAACTTTGGAAACATTGTTGGTTGGCTCCATCCACTCATAACATGCTTACTTATTTTCAAGCAAGTATTATTAGTTATTGAAAAGGAAAGATAAATTTTGTATAATGAGCATCTCCCACGCTTGATATTTTCTCATGATGTATATGGCTGATCATTTGACTGTAATCTCCATTTTTTTGCACTATCTTGCATCACTTGATTGTTAGTAATGTGTTCAGCTGTGTTTTTTTCTTTCATTGCCCTCTCTTGTTATCATGAAATCTTTGCATGAAACCTTCATTAAAGCATATGATGTTCATGTTGATTTCATTTCATCATAGTCTGAATCTTGGATACTAGAATTATGTTATTGGTTTATCAGTACACATATTTAGCTCTTTTGTTGGGCTACCATATAAAATTCTCATGTTTTCATTCTTTTACATGATTGTGTTTAAATGTAAATTGATTTACCCTCATTTATTCCTTTTCAACATGCTTGCTTTGTACTTAAATGGAATCATTGCGGTAGCAACCTTCTTGACCATTTGAAAAGCAACAATACATATGAAAAGAGAGATGCTTATCCTAGATACAAAACAAAACATGTTCAGTAACTTTTGCTTCTCAAATTGAGTATCTTTTAATATTGTTTCCCTAACAATTGCTTGTTTCCCCCAAAGATTTGTTACTTGGTCTTCTCAATCATCTAGGTCCTTTTGGTCTTGTGCAACAAACTAACACCATGTCCTCTTTCTTTAATCTTATTGGGCAGACATGTGTCATTTATGGTGGTGACCTGACAGCTCGCAATCCTAAGTGATGTGTGGATTTCCAATAGGATTGAGGTGATATGATTTGGATAGTGTCTTTCATGCAATAATGTATGATTATCTTTGTTCCTTCTTGCTGCCCCATATGACTCATGATGGTTTTAGGCATGGATTGATATTTCCTTCACTATTTCAATAGATGTCTAATTGAACTTGATGCATCACTGAAATCATTTACTCTTTTAATAAAATGGGTCTTGGATCCACTTAACAAGATTGAAAGACATATCCAACAAAATACACCTTCCTTTTGACATGATGGTAGACTATTGATTGATTCATTATGAAAAGATGAAGTGTGACTTTCTTAATAGTTCACATTATGTGGTGCATCTTTTGAATCAGATAATGAAAGATGATCAACTAGTGTGATTCCATATTGATTTAATGCATCAAGAATATGTTCATCATTGATTTGATCAAGCTACTCAATTTCCTATCCCTCTTATAACATTAGAGGGCAGCATGCTAGGATCTACCCTCATGGGAGCCATATTTTACCCCACATGCTGTAATCAGCTAAATCAAAACAATAACAAAGACTTATCCTAAATTTGCACAAGGAACAGACCAATTAGATAAACAAAGCATACCATAGGTGTGTTTGATTACTCCCTTTTTTTCTGTACACTTATGGTATGCTGCTATTTTAATGCTTATGGACATCAAATTAAACATTTATAGATGTTTTGCACATATTTTGATCAAGGACATTTCATTGCTCTAACAACACTATTTTTTCAGATGCAAGAAACCTAGGAGTAGTGAGGAGGGTGTCAAACTAAATCAAGGAAGCAAGAAGGGATGAGATGATGTGGGACCAAGCCAATCAGATTCATCATTCCACCAGGCAATGACAGGTCCCTTTCCATTTTATGTGCAATTTCGTTTCTGTTATCTATAAGTGTATAGTATTTTCTTTATAAGCATTAGAATAGCTAGTCCCTTAGCTTGTGAGGGACATTATATGCTTATGATCATCAATAAAGATTACATTTGCAATACATGTTGGTTCTCTTTCTTATTTGTATGTAATTGTAAAACTGGAATAAATGCAATCTGTTTTGACAATCTCCTTTATGGACATTAATGAACTTAGCAGAATATGATGTATCTTTTAATGTTTAAATGAAAACAAAAAAGAATAAACAATAAGTTACTTGATTTTATCTGGAATTCAAAATTAGGTAACAAAAACATCATGTCTTATATACATTTCTATAGAATTATCATAGTAAGTCATCTTATCCTTAGGAATCATAATCCTCTCTTGAAATACAAAGGCATTATCATAGTCCCCCACATAAATGTTCTTTTCCACTCTACTATTAGCCCTATCCACACCCACAATAGTTTTAAAGAATTTCTAATGTTAATATCCAAGATCTAAAACATGAATTGGGTTAATACAAAATCAATTTATTTTTTATCTATGAGGTGTGTTGAAAATATACATAATGAACCCATGGGGCATTTGTCTCTTTTATTTTTTTATAAATTTTATATTTTTAAATTTTATTTTCAATGAAAACAATTTGTATAACTCATGCCAAATTTGATTTTTTTATATATTTCTCTACTAAAAACTTGGGGAAATTTAGAGTATATTGCATAGAATAGATTTATTTGTCTAAATAAAATGTAAATTAAAAAGAGAAAATATATAAAACACAACAAATGTAATTTTCAAATGCATTTATTTTAATACAATAATATGCATTTTATATTGTTGGAGTTGATTCCTCAACCCTAAAACTCCCAAGGATCACTTACAATAAAAAAATCTATCACAAAAAGAGAAAAAAATAAAGCTATAGAGGCCAAGAGCTATAGATCCAAAAATCATGAGTTATTATGAATGTGCAATCCTCACTCAATGAATGATATGATAATGAATCATTATAAAAGGAAAAAGAAAAAAACAACCCTAGATGAAACACTAGGTGAAGATAAAAATAGATCATGACATGTGTCCTCATCATATGACGAAACATATAAAGCACATGACCTAGTAAGCTTAAGTATGTAGTATAAAAAAAGACCTAAGTAATTAAATAATTAATTAGGTAAATACCTTTTTACTCTAACACCCCCCTTAAGTGCAACTTAAGGAGAAGCTAAAACCTCTAAATGACGAATACATAAAAAGTAAAAAATGGGTCTCAACAACTAGATTTGATGAGGTACCCATGTATAAATGAAAAGATCTCTCATAGCCAGAGTAAAAAGGAGAAAAAATTGTGGAAAAAACTCCTCTCCAAAGAGATAAAGATATATGAAGGACTAAGAAGGCTCAAAAATAATATATCAAAAAGAATAGGAACATGAAGAACACCACTGAATCATGAAGAAGATATAAATAACTATTAAAAATAACTACTATAGTGTTGAAACTAAAGAACCTTCTCTAGAGTCAAGATGATGATTAGGACTAAGAATATAAAACTTTGCATGAGTGACCCCAATGCAACTAGTCAAATAATTTTCAAATGCAAAACCAAGGAAATAATCTAATAGTTGAATATACATATGGAAAAACAATCTTCACAGGTGACTCAAATGATGCTACTCAACCAGTACAAAGATTAATTTTAAGTCAAAAATACAAGTGCCAATAGTCTAAATAATTTGATCAATTGAGGATGGAAGGTCACCCCCATAAAAATATAGTGCAATATTTTATGTATGGTATGTGTTCCATCTAACCAAAATGCATGGAAAACTAGCTATTACATCTACCTAGTACATAGGAACAAAAACTAGATACATAGTTCTCTACAAAATTGATACCAAAAAGCATTAGCACCAAAAATATAAAAACCCCTCTTTGATGCTCACAAGGGAGAAGAATGATAGGTTCATTAAAATTGTGTGTCATAATATAGTGAATGAAGGAGAATGCATCATCGAAATATGCACAAGATAATACTTTTAACTAAAAAGGACATCCAAAACAAGAAACATGTGCATGAAGGTAGATAAGGTTGAGATATCAAATAAAAAAATGCACACAAACAACCATCCATGGAAATTTATAATATAATGCAAGTACAAAAAAGGCACAATATGATGTGAAATCCTTAAAAGTATGTACAATAGTGGTACTTTCTCTCAATGTTTCTACAAATGAAAAAGTGCATTCAATAGATGTTGAAAATGCCTAGAAAGGATAACATGATAGAAATACATATAAAATAGCTTAAAATAAGTCATCTCACAAAAGAAGAGTGTTTCCAAGTGTTAAAATGTCTAAGTAACCAATCATAATGTGAAATAAAAATAAACTAAATAAAATATACATGAGGAAAAATATGATAAAAGTGTATGGATAGCTATGAAAAGCTTTGAAATAACTTACCAATGCCACATAAATTGTAAAAAATAGAGGTCTAAAAATTTATGAGCTTGAGAGAAAAAATGAACATCTAACTTTGATAGTGATAAAATATACCAATAGAAAAATTTGAGAAAAATACGTGTACCATTGGAAAGTGCTTAGAACTAGATTTTTGATGATATATTGTTTGCTAAAATACATCATATGCCCAAGTTATGCCAAAAATAAAAAGTAGCTCATTTAGGGTAAATTAGAGCTAAAAAAAAACTAGGGGTCATTCGTACAACTAACGTTAGGTTGATGTCATGTTGAAGTCAGAAAAGAATTGTAGCTTACCAAAATATTTCCTACATGGCCAATAACCTACTAGGTTTCCCAAAAAACCATCGATGCTTGATGAAAAATAATTGTCATAGGTCGAAAAACTAGTTTAGCTATCAAAAACCACCAAAAAGTCCATAAAATAGTAACACAAAAAAAAAAAATTACAAGCTCTAAAGAGGAATTCTTGTATTTTTCCAATAATAAAGAGTCATCGAGAGGGTGCCAAGAAGTGGTCAAAATTGACCAAGGAGATAGTGTAGTCAACAAAATTGCTAAGTTTATGTGTTGATGCCTACTATAGGTAGAAATTGGCAAGTATGTTACCAATTTGTAAGCATTGGCACTTATGTAGAAAATGAATGTCAACCAATGTAGTATTCCTTCAGAATTGGAAATATCCACTAATTGATGATGTCAATGTTGTGAGTAGAATAAAAATATGCCAAAAAAATCATAATTACCTATGCTTGAAAAAATATCAAAAAATAAAACAATACCAAAAATAGAAATATAGCCACCGAAAATTAACAAAATATCATCCAAAAATAATATTTTTTCATTGTTAAATTTTATAGATATGAGGCTTACATTGGTTTTAATAGCAATTGTATATAAGTTGTATGGATCTATATATTTGTGTATGGTCGTACAAATATGTACGACTGCATATGGCTATAGATACAAATTTTTGCTTTAAAATATGTATAACTCTTAAAAAAATTGCAAATTTTTTCCTTGCTTTGATTTTAGTGTTTAGATAGATTATCTTAAGGTTTTTGGGTCTTTTGGATGCAATAATGAGGTTTATTTGGCTCCAAGATGCACCATTCTTTTACCCAAGTCAAAAAATCTCAAAAAACTAAGATAGAGAACTACAGATCTAGAGCTCTAATACCATGTTGTAGTAGATTCCTCAACTCTATAGCTCCCAATGATCGTCTACAATAAAAGCATTTTCACACAAAGAGAAAAAAAAATTTATGGAGGCTAAGAGCTATAGATCCAAAAAAGTATGAATCATTATGAATGTGCAATCCTCACTCAATGAATGATATAATTATGAATCCTTATAAGAAAAAGGAAACCCTAGATGCGAACAAAAATAGATCATAACATGTGTCCTCATCATATGAATTGAGACATAAAAACCGTATGATGTAAGTAAACTTAAGTAGCTAGTGTGAAAAAGGGCCTAAGAAATTAGATAATTAATTAGGTAAATACCCTTTTAGTCTTACATGTATAAGGATAAGTTCCCCAACTCTAGAAATTTTAATAAACATCTACTTGCCCCACTTAGCTCTATTCTACCACTAGGTATCTCTCATGTTTTGATTCCAACAAACTTTGAGAGATGAGAGGTAAATTTTTTAACATTATAAACTAAATATTTTGATTTCAACATCTTTTAACAAATGTATGCATTATAAATAGTCACTAATATAAGATGAATACAATAAAACTCAAAACTATATGAGGGAACCTTGCTATTATGTTGTACTAAAAATTAAAAACATTTTCATTTAATTTATAATTATAATTATTAGTATGTAACTATTTTCCTACGCTACATGGTTTGATTCTATGATAAGAGATGCATTTTTAGTCAAATAACATAGCAACTAAAATTGGGTCGCCATTTCCACTACTTTGATCAATATGTTAGTATTATCATAAATGGTTAAAATGGTTGGAAATTTTTTTTAGATAAATATTTTTCAATAAACTTTGAAGTTCATGTTAGATAGATATTTTAAATATGTTTGATTTTTTCTTCAATGCATGGAAATGGCTTTTTCTTCCATGTGGACATTATGGTTCTTGAATGCAATTTTTTAAGAGAGTTGTTTTTATATCAGCAAAAGTTATGTAGTAAATTTGATGGTTGAGTTAAGGTTTCTATGTTTATTGAGCGAAATGCTTCAATAGTTGGGAAACAAATAAAAATAAAGTTAGTACAAATAAGTTGGTATGAAGGTTAGGGGGATTCTAATGCATGGAGGTAATTATAATAATGCAATTCACCAAAAATGGAGATTAGGCTCTCAAGAGTCAAGAGTAGAATAGAAAGAGAGAAATTCAAAGTTCAAATGTGATTAATTTCATAAATTATTTAAGAGAGAAATTTGTTAATCATAATTTTTATCAATAGTGAAAACTAAGATTCAAAATGAACTTAAGAGAAATTTATTTGTGGTTTATTCAAAATGTGTGTATATTATTTTTTTCAAAGATTAGAATGAATGAATAATTTTGTTTGTTCATACAAGGTATACCAACATAAAATTATCCTTATTGATTTGATTCAAATAAGTAATATTATATTTATAAAAAAGTATATTTAAATTAATTCATTTAACATGAATTGTTTTGGGATGAAATTAGTCAATATCATAAGATTCATTTTCAATATCATTTATCATGAATTTCTTAGTAACTAAGTTTTTGTAGGGATTTATTTAAGTTATCTATTCTATTAGTGGTGTTGCAAACAATGTTTTGTAGTTTTAATTTTAGAAACTCTACATCTATCATTTTTTCTAGATAAGTGTAATTATTCCACTATTTTCTTACTTTTGTAATTTGGGTATTTAAAGTCAATTTAATAAATTAAGAGTGTTGGTCATTAATGTAAACTAAACATTTAATGATCAGTTGTACAATCATATTCTATGCTTATATAAACAAAGTTACATAATTTATATGAGGGTATGTGCATGGAAATGGGGGACCAAAAGGGGGTTAAAAGTGACCACTTTTTAAAAAATCAATAAAATCTAATCTTGGATGAGGAAATGAAGATAATCATACACAAAATTTGAAGATGTGAAAAGAAAAAGAGTCATAGTGCTTAGATTATATTTTCTAAACTACTGAAAAAAATTAAAATAGTGAAGAGTAAGAAGTTCAAATAAGGGGAGCATACAAAGTGCTCTTATTTTTGTCAAAAAAATATAAAATGGCATCTAATGTGATCCCCCTAAAATGTTGACTATTTTTATGTATTTCAAAAATCACTTTGGTGGAAAATTTGTTATCATATAGGGGAGAGGGGCCCATAGTGGAGCACCCTAACTTCACGTTTCTCAAAATCCTATGTGGAAATTTCAAATCACTCCCAATTTTGTACAACAGTTTATTTGGTAACTCACATGCTTCTATATTTCATTTTAGGGCCACATCATCAAATATGATGTCACATCAACATGCTTTTTGTTGAGGTATCCAAAAAGGCCCAAAAAAAGTGAGACCAATAGTGGTGCACTAAGTCATGTTTTATTGGCACACTGATGTGGCATCACATGATTTGTCAGTTTATGTACTATATGGATAAAAAGTGTTTTGAAATTGGATATTAAGGTGCTCCACTATAGGGCCCACTAAGGACTACTTCTATCCCCACTATTAGACCTTGTTCCACTATGGGCCCCTCTCCCCTAGTTTATGCCTAATTTTTTGCTAATATTTTAATCAATATATCATTTTTATTAATTTTCAAAGTGGACACATTTAAAGAGTTCAATGTTATTGTGGCATTTTTTTATATCACCATTAAAAGAAATGATGAAGAGCATGCACAATATTTAGGTGTTTTTCTAAATTTTATAAAAATGTGCCTTTGGGTGTTGACAATGAAATCCAACCCTTTGGGTTGGATGCCTAAGGAAACACTAATCCTAAGGGTTGGAAATTTCCAAAGCAACAAATATTGCAAGCACATTCCTTTACAAGTAAGAAACACTTAACAGTAAAAAAGAATGTGTGTCCCATATGTTTGGACCCCATTCTTTGTTTTACCCTACAAACTACACTTTATCCAACATAGAAACACACTTTGTCTAATTTTGAGAAATTTCAATAATTGTTTGACAAATATATCATTGTTTTCTTCTTTCATTAATTGTTTGACAAATATATCAGTGTTTTCTTCTTTCATTAACATGGAAGATTAAACTTGCATGTTTTTAAATTGAATTTGACAATTTAATAATTTGAATGATTATTTTCATGTGTTTAAAAAACTTGAACAATTATATTCATATTTATTGTTAATTGTCAATTGTCAATGAGTTAAACCAATTATATTAAAGAGATGGAACTCAACATCATATCAAGAAAGTTGATTAGAAGCACAAACATTGGAGGAACATGAAGTGGAGAATGAAAGAGACAACTTTGTGCAATTAATAAATTAAAATTTTATATTTGAAAGTGTGCTCTCTTTTCCATCTAAATTTGATATTTGATAGTTTGAATGATTATAAAATTACCTTGGTAAGAAGTATAGTTCAATATTGGAAGACATTTTCTTAGTGTCATGCCTATATGACCTTAAGTTATGAGTGCTTAAAGATTTTCTCTATGCATAATTCATATTCTCTTTGGTGTCAACTCTCATATTATAGCCTCAAAAAAATCATTCACACTTTAGGTTATAATTGATTATTTACTACTTATAACTAGTGGGAAAATAAGTCAAAACGCATGCTTTATTCTCAAATGGATAGTGTTATTACCTTGCATATTCTTCACTATTGATATGTTCCCATGATTCTATCAATCCCTTGTTGTATCCCTTGGATTTCCTATGAACACAAGCTTTCTTCTATCCACTTGCTTTACTCTATTTGTTAGGGATACATGCCAATTTTTATTGTGCTAGATCATAGTGAGAAATCATCTCCTACATAGTTTCTTTCATACTCATTTCTAGGCTACCTCACCCCTTCTATGTAGACACTCTAATGTCTAATTAAATTAGTAATATAGAGTATGCACATGGCTCAAAGGACCTAAGGTTCCCTAACTAAGTAGTTCATCATTCATATGAGGGTTGCATTAAATTATCAACCAGGCAGTCATAAAACTCTAGATAGTGCTAGAAAAATATACGAATTCATAGATTTTGGACATCCTAGATCAATTGAGTATAGGAAAATAAACATATGCAATTATAGTAAAAATTGTAAACTGTAATAAACTGCTAATTAACAAAACAAGGGGAATAATGTAAACAACTACCTGTTACCAATTTTTCGCTACAACTCAATTGGTGGAGCTGATTAAATACAGTTATATTTGAAAGTTGGAAATACAGTGATTTTTGCATATGCTAAGTGTTCTTTTCATTTTATTCATCATTTTATAAGTGACAATTATGCATTGAAATAAGGAAACAGAGTTTCAGGAATGCTATTCAGTGTTTCACAATCAAATGGAGTACATAACTGAGCATAAAAACAACAAAGCATGACTGAATGCTTTCATTTATTTCATAAAGTGGTTCATATTTACAAAATGTTTTCATTCGATTGCAAGAATACAAATGACAAGTACAACTTTGCATTTTTATGTTTTTTCTTTCAGAATGGAAATGAAAGAATGAAATTAAATATCCACAAAAGTCATGGTTTTAGACATTCAATTCATGACAAGAAAGGAAATATACAACTGAAAGAGAAAGTGACAAGTAACATGGGACATATCCGTCATTTCTTGGGTCGATCTTCAATTCATGCTTCATAGCTTGCTCCATCCTGCTTCTACTCCTGAATGTACCTGCAAAAGATTAAGAAGGGTGTCAGTTAAGAGCTCGAGATATGAACTATACTACATGCCATACTAACAGAGATATATTTCAATCCTTGCAATGCATGGAGCCAACTAAAATAAAAGAGCAGAAACATGAACTAAAAAGGAAATATCATCATCATATATTGTTTTTATGCTAACATCATTTGTCTCTTTGTGCAGGTATAGGGAAAATCATGAAGTTGATTATCATTTGAAGATCAAGCATGTGGAGAAAAATGGGCTCCCACAAGGGTAGAGCTCAACATGCTACCCCGCATATATTATAGGTGGGGCTAAGCAAAGAAGTACTACAAAACTAAAAGAGTAAAGGAGAGTCATCTTTCAAGCCATCAAGCCAACTGTTCACTCATAACAATCAAATATGTTTCTGAAAGCTACAGGTGAACAGTGGGTTTAATTAGCTCAATCAATTTAACTGAGTACATCATTTCATGACTACAGATCTCAAATGTAGCTATACGGTTTGTATTTTTTGCCTTGGGTTTTGTTTGTGTATTCTATTCCCAAATATTGCAACAGTGTTACATTTAGATAAGGACAATGAACATGCATACATAATGCCTAATTATAAGAAGCACTAATCAATAAAGGAGAACAAATAGTATAAGTTTCAGATTGCTATTTTCATTAGAGAAAGGAACTATGCATGAAACGGTTTTATATAATAAAGGCAAGAGAAGAGAAGTCCCAATTTTCAAATGGAATGAAAGATTACAAGAATTAATACAAAAAAGATAGCCAATTTCATTTTGGCTAAGAATGTAAGGTTGCTTCAATTTAAGCTATGCATCACTGTTTTGAAAAAGAAACAATCAAGTATACTGTTTTGGGGTTTTGTTATGTTAATTAATTTTTTCTCTCAATCAAGTTTATTTTCAAACTAGATTACAATGTGAGAGTTTACTTCCATAATGAGCAGAGTTTACATAGAAAATGGTATGAATGGGGGTTTGGAGTGCATCCATGAGGAGCGTAACTATGAGTGCATAAGAGACTAAAGCAAACAAATAATCTACAGAGTTAAATTAAAAATATTTCTGTGTGAAAGGATGGTTCAAAACAACATGGAAATGACACTTGAAAATGCAAGCAAATATAGATATATGGAGGAGGTCTCTACTAAATGCAAAATGTAATTAAAGTGCACAATCTCAGTCAAAATATCTATATTAAGGCTTCAATTAAAATATTCAGTTTTCATCGTGTTAGGGTGTACCCATGTTGAGGAATAACACAGATTTCTTCAAGATTCTGAATACTCACATGGGTCTTCTACAGAAAGAGGTAGGGTTTATGTTTTCCTTCATTTTTCTGAAAACACATATTGAGGTTTTGAATGAAGATGTAGTATATTTGAAGTACAGGAAGCCCATATAAGAGTTTAAATTCAAGATACATTTTTCAGAATCTCATAAATCCATTGGAGGATTTTCAACAACAATACAAAGGAAGTGTGTTTATCTTTTAAATACCAATTATCATGGTGGGGTTTTTGTTAAAATATTTTTAAATGCAGTGCACAATTTTGAGCTTTTAGCTCTCAGAATGAATATACATATGAGGGTTTCAGTCAAAATAACACAAATTTCTTTAAGATATCAAATACCCATATGGTGAAAATTGAGAAAACAAAAAATCATGTTGGGTCAAGCCCAATTTTTGCATGAATAATCAAATATACAAATTCTTGTTCATTTTTATAAATACCCACATTGGGGCTTTCATTTCAAAATAAAGATAATACCATTTACAGCTTACCCACATGGGTATTTGTTACAAAAATGTAGAGATACATAATGGGTCGAGCCCATTAATGGAGGAATTTCATTTACAAGAAGGCGCAAAGTGAAATACCCATGGCATGGCCTGCTTGGCCTGTATTTTTAAATGCAAATAGAAATTACTCACTTGCATCTTTGGTGTTAAACACTTTATGATAGGAAAGAGAAATGCAAAGATAAATTATAGGGGAAGTGAGCTTACCAATGGCGGCCAGTGTAGGAGTGAAATGGTATGCCCAGCTCTAATGGAGCTTGCAAATAACAAGACTTGAGCTCTCTCTCATGGTGGCCAAGGAGATGGAGCAGCACAGGGAAGTGAAGAATGGAAACCAAGAAGTAAAATCAGACAATAATAACATGTAGAATTTGCATCCTTGATGGCTTCTTGCCTTCCAAAATATAGGAAATAAAGCCATGAAGAGACTATGAAGATAGCTTACCATTATCATAGTGAGGGATTCGACCATTTGAAGACAAGAGTGAGGTTATCAAGCATTTGCAAGCTACAGACTGAGCTCACTCATGGTGGCACCATCCTTCCCAGGCAGAGCCCAAACTCTTCAGAAACGATAATTGCAAAATGAAATGGTTTTTAGGGTTTGAGTTGTTTTTGTCTCTTGCCCTAATTCGAGTTTAGGTTAAGCATTATGAGTTGGGTTAGTGCTTTAATGTTGCCATTTGAAAATTCATGAGTGGAAGAAATTTGAACTTAGGAATTCCTCTTTGCAATTTAAATCAAACTCTGGTTAATGTCTTAGAGGTCGAAAGTTACTTTGCCTTAGGTTTTCACATAAGACTTTCTAATGTCGAGCCTTAGGTATTTTTGTAATATCAAACTTATGCCTTGGAGAGTAACTCTTATGCCTCAGGTAAAATGGGAAATGGTTGCCTTAGGTTTATTTTAATTGATTTTGAGGGAAAATAAATTAAAATATGAATGATAAAATATTTATGCCTAAGGGTAAAACACTTATGACTTAGGGATTATTTTGTTTCCAATTGATTTTAAAGAAATCAATTAGGATATTGATGGAGATTTTATTGTATTTTTTATGATTTTTTAAGAAAATCAATATTGTAAATGGAGATATAAGTGTGTAATTTTGCAAAAGATTTCAAAATCTTTAATTGCAAAAAATTGAGTCAATTGTGAAGATTTAAAATCTGCAAGCTGTGTAAAGCAAGAATAAAACAAATTGTTTTATTCTTTGCTATTTTTAGCAGATTGGCTTTGAGTTTTTTCTTGGGTCAGATTTGAGATTCCTCTTGGAGAGATAAGGTGTTTTATTTTCTTTTAAAGAAGATTTATTCTTTTTTTAGAGTATGGATAGTGTGAGCATGGAAAAAGTGAGTTTTTCTGCTTTTGTGCAAGCTTTTGGGCAGTTTTGATACCTTTTTTGGAGCTTTTCTTCTTGAGCTTGGATTAGGGTTTTGAGGGGTTATATCTTGAAGAAAAATTAGTTTTTCTTCTTCTTCTTAGTTCAGATCATTGCTTCTTTCTCTCTTGTGCATACATAGAGTTTTGTAAGCATTTTTGTACTCAGTTTTTGGAAAAACACTCTTTTAGTTTTAATAAAGCAGCAAAATTCTCCTTCTCATCTTTTGTCTCATTTTATAATAGTAATTTGATGTCCTTGTGATTCAAATCAGAATCCTTTTATGTCTTGTTGTTGTAAGTTTGTTTTAGAATTGCATAGTTTCAAGTTGTATGTTGTATTTCGTCTAGGAATCTTCATACAAATTGCTGATGGAAGTATGTGCCAGTGAGATTGTGAGTTATTGTCATAGGAAAGCTATTGTGGGTGTTAGTGATTGAATCTCATAGCTTCTAGTCAAGTATCAGTTAGATTTAAGTTTTCATTTTAGTTATCATTTCCCCCTTTTCCCAGAAAATTCTTAGAGTAGGATTCATCTTTCGAAGAACCAGCTCACTCTGGAGATTCTCTTTTCGCATAGATCACCCACATCTGAAATGAGTTTCCATGTTTCAACAGATAGTCTGATTTTTGCAAATTTGACAAAGGGTGCATATCTAATTGATAACAGTTTTTGGCACGTTCGATGGGACCTTGAAAATTAATTTCAAAGAAGTTTTTAATATTTTTAAGTTGTTGTTTTGTGTATGCAGTGATTTTACTTAGCCTTTTGGAGGTTTTTACATATACCCGACGACTCTATTCTCAGTTTTTGCATGCAAATAAAGTGTTGGTTTGTTTAAAAAGCCTAACTTTTGTGGTTTTCTAGCTTATGAATGAATTAATATGTCAATATTTCATGGCCATGCATCATATCATTCATCATATCATGAGAGCCCCGCTTGTCCATCTCCATATTAGCCATACCAATATAATCATTTTGTTGGTTTCGATTCCTTGGTTTTTCAAAACCAGCATACCCAGTATAATTGCCACCCACCCACCCCTGCCCATTTTTCATTTCAACCCTCATATTTTCAAAATCAGTCCCAAAATATTTCAGATTTGAGTTTCAGAGAAATAAGGCTAAACTATGAAAGGAAAATGAATGAAATAGATCAGCAGGATGGGATCGCAAGTATAAAGAGCACACTGCTTGATTACATGAGTCAACTAGAGGAGATCAAGAAGTAGCATGAGTATAATCAGCACTAGAAGCAGGAGCTGGAGATCTAAAGAACACAGTTTGAGGAGTATTTGGAGAGGGAAGCAGTTGCACAAACAAAGCTTCTACTTGCTTAGTTTCAAAGGCATGAAGCCCAAACAACTCTTGCCATCTCAAAACATCCTATTCAAGAAGAGGTTCATGAGTTTAAATTTTAGTTTTATGAAAAATGAGCCTCCTAACCCTCCTAAGATCAAAATTCCTAGCTTTAGAGATTTTTTACCTTTGCAAGAGCCTAAGTTGGAGCATTCTAAACTTGTTATGCTTCAAAACCAGCCAATTAAGGAACCTTTTCCTCTCTAAGAAAGAGGTTTTGAAATACAAACAAACTGCTCAGAAAATCAAAATCCTAAGTTTCAGAATTTCTAATTTTTCCGAGGAGCCTGTTGGCATTCGAGACCAGTCCATTAGGAAGCAACCTCTTTTCCTCCAGGAAACTCCAGAAATTCCCCAAGTTTCCCAACCAAATAGATCTTATTGTCCTACCACTATTTTCCTTCATGAGGATAGACCTATTGTCTTACAAAATGACTCATGCACCATAGAAGAAGCTAGAAATGTAAATTTATTGCATATAGCTATGGAGGAATATCGGTTAGAGCAGCAAAAGATTGAAAAAGAAAAGATTTCTCATGGTGAATCTATCAGTGTTTGCACTAAAGAGCTTCCTTGTTTGTTAAAGGAGGATAAAATTTTGGAAAATCAATTATTGCCAGAGGTTGATTCATAGCAAAAGGTTGTTGCTCCCTTATCAATCGATCACATGTGTGTCGCATGTGTGGAGAAGGTTGGTTCATTGAAGCAGTAGAATATCGATGATTTTTTTGAAGTATCCAGTTGGTACAATGATAAAGAAGACTCAGAATGTCAGAAGCAGTTTCTGCAAGAGATAGAGGAGGATGTGTTTGAGGAATAACAAATTCTAGAATAAGGAATAAGTGATAGTTCTCAGGTTCTGTCTGATTTGTTCAATGAATTTCCATTTTTTGTGGGTAGTGAAGAAAGCACATCTTGGATTACATCCATACCAACTCCAGAACAACAACAAGAAGTTTCGAACTCTAATGTTTTGATACCTCCAGAGAGCTATAGCAAGGAAAAAAATAATCTTCTAATATGTTTGTGGATAAGTGGGGATAGCATGGCTATCAAATACCAAAACCATAATGAGTATGGTACGATAGCTCAAATAGAACAAAATCAAGCTCAGCAAAAGTCAGACACTGCTGTCTGAAGTAAGGATCTTGAAATCTTTCCAAGTTTTCAAGAAAGAGGTCAAGAGGATCTTTTCCAAGCTGACATTGAGCTTTTCTACTCATGCTTAGAGGATATGCCAGTATCCTTGGAGGAAGGTTACTCCAATCAGTAGAAGTAAGAGGGGGAGGTGGTTGAATTCTCAAATGAATCATTGGTTATAGGGTAGCCTAACCAGTGGAATGATCTTGACTAGTCGGAGGAGCTGCCTTTTTGTTACACAAAGGAGCTTGAAGCTGATATGCCAAATGAGGGTCAGTTGGAGAAAGCTATCTTGTTGTTTGAATCATTACCTTCCTTTGTTGAAGAAAAGAGTCCTATTTTGGAAGACTTCGCGTTGAATAATGATGAGAGATTTGAACCAATTTTCACTATATCTAAGATCTCTCCAAGAATGGATAGTTTTGATGAGTTATTAGCCACTCTTACGGAGGAAGGTGGATCATTAACTATGGAGGAGGAGTCAGTATGGCAAGCCATTATGCAAGGAGAGGATGGTGTTGTCATCACTAATCATTCAAGTTGCTTTACTTCTAGTCCTAGGGTCTCGAGGGGATGTCCTATTAGGCACCTAGCTCGATTGGAAATGAGCAAGGAGGAGCAACCCCATGATAATGTTGACGTCGAGCAACAATTGAGGTATCCAATTATGCACACTCAATTCATTTTTTCACCTAATCACCACTAGTTCATAAGTCACAAAACGTGGGTAAGTGATTACTTTTTCCTCTTTGGAAGGGTGTTGCAACAAACCGTTGAATATTTGATATTTCTCTGCACCTTTTGATGGATTCACAAGCGGATTGAGCTTTGCAGATTGCAAAGAAAGGGGTGTTATTTCACCCAGCCTATGAATGGTTTTGTTTGATCAACAACTTTGATGGCTGAATAGAATAGGTTAGAGTTAGTTTTTTCAGCAAATAAGTGCATCACACACATTTCTTTCAATAGTTTTCTTTTCCCTAAGTGTTGTTGCGCATGTTTAGATGTCCATCAGGGCCTGTTAGTTTGCTTTCTGCATTGTTTCGTTTTGTTTTGCTACTATTTGGAGTGTTGTTGTTCAAGTTTTTGAGTTTCATGAAGGGGCAGATTTGACTCCACACCCAATGGAGTGTTTTAAGGCAACTAATCTATGCTTAGCAGGCAAGCATTTAGCGGAAATCGCCAAATTGTTACCAATTTTTCGCTACAACTCAATTGGTGGAGTTGATGAAATACTGTTATATTTGAAAGTGAGAAATACAGTGATTTCTGCATATGCTAAGTGTTGTTTGCATCTTATTCATCATTTTATAAGTGACAGTTATGCATTGAAATGAGGAAACAAAGTTTCAGGAATTGCTATTCAGTGTTTCACAATCAAATGGAGTACATAACTGAGCATACAAACAACAAAGCATGATTAAATGCTTTCATTTATTTCATAAAGTGATTCATATTTACAACATGTTTTCATTTGATTGCAAGAATACAAATGACAAGTACAACTTTGCATTTTAATGTATTTTCTTTCAGAATGAAAATGAAAGAATGAAATTAAATATCCACACAAGCCGTGGTTTTAGCCGTTCCATTCATGACAAGAAAGGAAATATACAATTGAAAGAGAAAGTGACAAGTAACATGGGACATATCTGTCATTGCCTGGGTTGATCTTTGGTTGATACTTCGTAGCTTGCTCCACCCTGCTTCCGCTCCTGAATGTACTTGCAAAAGATTAAGAAGGGTGTCAGTTAAGAGCTCAGGATATGAACTATACTACATGCCATACTAACAGAGATATATTTCAATCCTTACAATGCATGGAGCCAACTAAAATAAAAGAGCAGAAACACAAACTGAAAAGGAAATATCCTATATTGTTTTTATGCTAACATCGTTTGTATCTTTGTGTAGGTATAGGGAAAATCATGAAGTTGATTATCATTTGAAGATCAAGCATGTGGAGAAAAATGAGCTCCCACAAGGGTAGAGCTCGACATGCTGCCCCACATATAATATAGGTGGGGCAAAGTAGAGAAGTACTACAAAACTGAAAGAGTAAAGGAGAGTCATCTTTCAAGCCATCAAGCCAACTGTTCACTCATAATAATCAAATATTTTTCTAAAAGCTACAGGTGAACAATGGGTTTAATTAGCTCAATCAATTTAATTGAGTACATCATTTCATGACTACAGATCTCAAATGTAGCTGTACAGTTTGTATTTTTTGCCTTGGGTTTTGTTTGTGTATTCTATTCCCAAATATTGCAACAGTGTTACATTTAGATAAGGACAATGAATAGGCATACATAATGCCTAATTATAAGAAGCACTAATCATTAAAGGAGAACAAATAGTATAAGTTTCATATTGCTATTTTCATTAGAGAAAGGAACTGTGCATGAAATGGTTTTACATAATAAAGGCAAGAGAAGAGAAGTCCCAATTTTCAAATGGAATGAAAGATTACAAGAATTAATACAACAAAGATAGCCAATTTCATTTTGGCTGAGAATGCAAGGTTGCTTCAATTTAAGTTATGCATCACTATTTTGAAAAAGAAACAATCAAGTATACTGTTTTGGGGTTTTGTTCTGTTAATTAAATTTTTCTCTTAATCAAGTTTATTTTCAAACAAGATTACAATGTGAAGAGTTTACTTCTAGAATGAGCAGAGTTTACATAGAAAATGGTATGAATGAGGGTTTGGAGTGCATCCATGAGGAGCGTAACTATGAGTGCATAAGAGACTAAAGCAAACAAATAATCTATAGAGTTAAATTAAAAATATTTATGTGTGAAAGGATGGTTCAAAAAAGCATGGAAATGACACTTGAAAATGCAAGCAAATACAGATATATGGAGGCGGTCTCTACTAAATGTAGAATGTAATCAAAGTGCACAATCTCAGTCAAAATATCTATATTAAGGCTTCAGTTAAAATATTTAGTTTTCATCATGTTATGGTGTACCCATGTTGAGGAATAACACAGATTTCTTCAAGATTCTGAATACTCACATGGGTCTTCTATAGAAAGAGGCAGGGTTTATGTTTTCCTTCATTTTTCTGAAAACCCACATCGAGGTTTTGAATGAAGATGTAGTATATTTGAAGTACAGGAAGCCCATATGAGAGTTTAAATTCAAGATACATTTTTTAGAATCTCATAAATCCATTGGAGGGTTTTCAACAACAATACAAAGGAAGTGTGTTTATCTTTTAAATACCAGTTATCATGGTGGGGTTTTTGTTAAAATATTTTTAAATGCAATGCATAATTTTGATCTTTTAGCTCTCAAAATGAATATACATATGAGGGTTCCAGTCAAAATAACACAAATTTCTTTAAGATATCAAATACCCATATGGTGAAAATTGAGAAAACATAAAACCATGTTGGGTCAAGCCCAGTTTTTGCATGAATAATCAAATATACAGATTCTTGTTCATTTTTCTAAATACCCACATTGGGGTTTTTCAGTTCAAAATATAGATAATACCATTTCCAGCTTACCCACATGGGTATTTGTTACAAAAATGCAAAGATACATAATGGGTCGAGCTCATTAATGGAGGAATTTCATTTACAAGAAGGCACAAAGTGAAATACCCATGGCGCGACCTGCTTGGCCTATATTTTTAAATGCAAACAACAATTACTCACTTGCATCTTTAGTGTTAAATGCTTTATGACAGGAAAGAGAAATGTAGAGATAAATTATAGGGGAAGTGAGCTTACCAATGGCGGCTAGTGTAGGAGTGAAATGGTATGCCCAACTCTAATGGAGCTCGCAAATAACAAGACTCGAGTTGTCTCTCATGGTGGCCAAGGAGATGGAGCAACACAGGGAAGTGAAGAAGGGAAACCAAGAAGTAAAATTAGACAATAATAACATGTAGAGGTCACAGCCTTGATGGCTTCTTGCCTTAAAAAATATAGGAAATAAAGCCATGAAGAGACTATGAAGATAGCTTACCGTTATCATAGTGAGGGATTCGACCATTTGAAGACAAAAGTGAAGTTCTCAATCATTTGCAAGCTACATATTGAGCTCACTCATGGTGGCACCATCCTTCCTAGGCAGAGCCCAAACTCTTCAGAAACAATAATTGCAAAATGAAATGGTTTTTAGGGTTTGAGTTATTTTTGTCTCTTGCCCTCATTCGAGTTTAGGTTGAGCATTATGAGTTGGGTTAGTGCCTTAATGTTTCCATTTGAAAATTCATGAGTGGAAGAAATTTGAACTTAGGAGTTCCTCTTTGCAATTTAAATCAAACTCAGGTTAATGTCTTAGAGGCTGAAAGTTACTTTGCCTTTGGTTTTCACATAAGACTTTCTAAGGTCGAGCCTTAGTTAGGTATTTTTGTAATATCAAAGTTATGCCTTGGGGAATAATTCTTGTGCCTTAGGTAAAATGGGAAATGGTTGCCTTAGTTTATTTTAATTTATTTTGAGGGAAAATCAATTAAAATATGAATGATAAAATATTTATGCCTAAGGGTAAAACACTTATGACTTAGGGATTATTTTGTTTCCAATTGACTTTAAAGAAATCAATTAGGACATTGATGGAGATCTTATTGTATTTTTATGATTTTTTAAGAAAATCAATATTGTAAATGGAGATATAAGTGTGTAATTTTGCAAAAGATTTCAAAATCTTTAATTGCAAAAAATTGAGTCAATTGTGAAGATTTAAAATATGCAAGCTGTGTAAAGCAAGAATAAAACAAATTGTTTTAATCTTTGCTAATTTTAGCAGATTGGCGTTGAGTTTTTTCTAGGGTCAGATTTAAGATTCCTCTTGGAGAGATAAGGTGTTTTATTTTCTTTTAAAGCAGATTTAGTCTATTTTTAGAGGTTCGATAGTGTGAGAATGGAAAAAGTGAGTTTTTCTGCTTTTGTGCAAGCTTTTGGGCAATTTTGATACCTTTTTTGGAGCTTTTCTTCTTGAGCTTGGATTAGGGTTTTGGGGGGTTATATCTTGAAGACAACTTAGCTTTTGTTCTTCTTCTTAGTTCAAATCATTGCTTCTTTCTCTCTTGTGCATACATAGAGTTTTGTAAGCATTTTTGTACTCAGATTTTGGAAAAAACACTCTTTCAATTTTAATAAAGCAGCAAAATTCTCCTTCTCATCTTTTGTCTCATTTTATATTAGCAATTTGATGTCCTTGTGATTCAAATCAGAATCCTTTTATGTCTTGTTTTTGTAAGTTGTGTTTCAGAATTGCATAGTTTCAGGTTGTATGTTGTATTTCGTCTAGAAATCTTCATACAAATTACTGATGGAAGTATGTGCCAGTGAGATTGTGAGAGTTATTGTGATAGGAAAGCTATTGTGGGTGTCAATGCTTGAATCTCATAACTTCTAGTGAAGTATCAGTTAGATTTAAGTTTTCATTTCAGTTATCCTTTCCCCCTTTTCCCAGAAAATTCTTAGAGTAGGATTCATCTTTAGGAGAACCAGCTCACTCTGGAGATTCTCTTTTCGCATAGATCACCCACATCTGAAAAGAGTTTCCATGTTTGAATAGATAGTCTAATTTTTGCAAATCTGACAAAGGGTGCATATCTGATTGATAACACTACCTTCTGCTATGAGTACCTAATGTTGAAGACTAAAACTATAAACTATTAAACTATAATGTCCTAACCTAGCTAATTTCTTCAGAGTATGAAACAAAACATTAAGATAGAGAATCGAACTCATTTATTACAACACATACATTTAAAATCATATAATTGAAAACCACCAATTTAATTCACAATGCATTATTCTAATTTAACAACTAAAACTAAAGTGGTTCAAAAGTGCCTCAAATGGCCCTTGCTTGAGCTACTACTTCCATAGGATTTTATCAAACACTCACTTACTTAGAAAATAATGATATCAAGGTAATTCTCTTTATTGCATCCTAACATTGAAATTAACACAAAATACAATATGAGTTTGTTATATACATTTGTTCAAATAGCACACATTATATTCATAACACTACCGCTAAACTAATGTTATAGTAATACTAGTAACTAGATCTCCTCAATAAAAGATCTTGCTATATAGGGTCTATGACGAGTTTCATTATTCATGGATTGAAAATAGGCTTATAAAAAAAATGTCAAATCTTCCTCAAGGATAGGAAGAGGACTAAGTTTTAAAATAATAAATAATAACTACTTGAAACAACGGTAGAAAAACTAAATACAAACTCTATGTATAACAAATTAATTGCTCATAAGATAAACATGTTCAAAAGAATAGTTTTGTCATAACTCAAACTTGTTGCAATTAGAATCCTTCTCCTCATCTCATTGGTAGGTAAGATCAATATTAGGTGACTCACAAATTGATCGGTAAATGATCACCTTTGTTTCCTCTAAAAGTTTTGTGCCTCATTCAGCTGACTTTTATACAATAATCTGTAATCTTTATGCCACGAGCTAAGAAACCCGTTGTTGCAAGTGGACAATTCTTCTTGTTGCAAGTGTTGGTCTTATTCCTAAGGCATTCTCATTATTAACAATCATAATTTAAATATAAGATCCTACTCAATTTCATAGACATTCATGAATTCATACATACACATATCAACAAAAAATGTTTCTATTTCCACATGCTTAAGACTACCTAAGAGAATATAAAAGGTATAGAAGGTTTTGGTAAATCCTTGACACTTAGCAGAAAGATATGATGAAAAGCATGAAACCATAAAATGGAAACTAGCCAATTATAGAGCCCATCACATTCAACTAACTTAACTCTTACCTCCACTATCCCACAAACTATTACTTGTATCCTCCTCCTTACCACACATTTTAACCAAACATGAAGAGTATAGGATATGTGATGTTAATGACTTATGTTCTAAGGAACCTACCATGATGCCTTGTTTTCCACATCTATTAGGGGATAACATGTTTATCTAGATTTATGAGATCCTAAATATACTTACCATTCAACATCCACCTCATTCTTCCATTTCTACCATCACACACATTTTACCCATTTCATATCATATAACCCAACCTTTCACACCTTATTTTATAGTATACCACCTCCATCCATATTTCATCCTAGATACACATATCCTTACAAGAAACCTTTCCTTCTACACATTATTTACCAAATCTCTTCTTCATTACTATTACACACCTCAAGTGCCCACTTCATGTCCTATAGGCAAACCCTAGACACCTCATAATTTACCCTATGTTCCATTTACCCTCCTAATCCCACACCATTAAACTTTAATATTTCAACCTATTCTCCATTATCTCATCATAGCCCATCCTATTAATCTCTACTAGTCCATCATTTATTCTATTATACCCTTCTATATCCATCTTATCAATATCTCTTATTTCACCCTATGTTCCATTATCCCCTCTTGGTCTTGTCCTATTATCTTCTCCTAATTCACTCTATGTTCCTTTATTCCCTCATAATCCCATCACATTAACATACAACAATTCAACTTATATTTCTTGATCTCCTCCTAACCCATCCCACTAATCTCTACTAGTCCATTCTATGTTACATTATCCCCTTCTACTACCATCACATTGTACCTATAACTCTTATTCCACCCTCATTTCCATTATTCCCTCTTTGTCTTGTCCCTTTATCCCTTCTATGTTATACCAACTCCCTCCATATTTTATGCTATATATATACTCTTAAAAGAAACCTTTCGTTTCACTCATTGTTGACCAACTTTATTCTCTATTACTATACACACCTCAATATCCCACTTCATGTCATATAATCAAACACTAGATCCCTCCTAGTTCACCCTATGTTCTATTATTCCCTCCTATTCCCATCCCATTAACCTCTAACAATTCACCCCATGTTTTATTATCATATCTTGGCATGTCCCATTAATATCTACCAATCCATCCATTGTTTTATTATCCCCTCTTGGTCTTGTCCCATTATCTTCTCCTAATTCACCCTATGTTCCTTTATTTCCTCCTAATCCCATCACATTAACATCTAATATTTCATCCTATTTTCTATGATCCCCTCCTCACCCATCCCACTAATCTCTACTAGCCCATCCTATGTTCCATTATCCACATTTATTCCATCCAATTGTACCATCATTTATTTCAGCCTATGTTCTATCATCCCCTCTTGGTCTTGTCCCTTTATCCCATCTATATTATACCATTTTCATCCATATTTCATCTTATGCACATACACTTACAAGAAAAATTTCTTTTATTTATTATTGACCAACTCTCTTCTTTGTTACTATACACAACTCAAGTGTCCACCTTATGTACTATAGTCAAACCCTAGACACTTCCTAATTCACCCTATGTTCCATTATTCCCTCATGATACCATCCCATTAACATCTAATAATTTACCCTATGTTTCATTATCCCATCCTAGCCCATCCCATTAATTTCCAACAAATCATCCTATGTTCCATTATTTTATCCTAAATTACCCTATGTTCCTTTATCACCTCTTAACCCAATCCCAAAAATATCTAATAGATCACCTATTTTCCATGATCCCCTCTTGGCCCATCCCACTAATCTCTACTAGTCCATCATATGTTTCATTATCCCCTTCTACTAATGAAGATGAAATCATCAATTTACTTTTACCATATTTCAAATATAGTTGAACTAGGTATTCTAGATGCATTATTTAATTAAAAATAATACTTTATAGTATTTTACTATCATTTATTGAATTAATGATTACTAATTGCATAATTTAATGCAAGGGATGTTTACACAATTATTACAAATGGAGATAATAAAGAAGGAACAGATTATTATTTATGCCATTATGTTGAGGAAAAAAATTAAATTGGGAGTCCTATCATAAACAGAGAAGAAATTGGGTATCCTACAAGATCGATGGTTATTACTAGAACATGTATTAGAAGGTATCTAATGAATAAGTCCAATGTGTGGTTGTTTGAGGATTTTGACACACAAAAAAACTCTTCACTATTCTAACCTTGCACAAATTTTTAGTTGATCAAATATGGGGGTAGACCATTGAACAAGAACTCAAGGAAAGTTCAGGAGTCTAGACATAAAGCAATACTCAACATCATAAAGAGTAGAGCAGATATGCATGGATCATTGGAATGAATTGGTGGAATGACACAAATTTTTTACATAGTTTGTAAGTATGCCATGTACTTCTAAAATTTATTAATTTCAGTATGTTATGCACTTCTTAATCTAGGTTTTTATTTTGAATATGTTGTGCACTTATTAATTTATTTGATTTAAGTATGCTATAATTATTAATCGATGAATTCTATTTGAGCATGTTATTAAATTTTTAATATGTTGGTTAGTGGTGCCAAACAAGCTTCCACTTTCTTGTGGTTGGTGTTGTTGGTAGAGAATTTTATATTCTTGAAGAAAAGATAATATTTTAATTTGATTGGTTGAGTGGATCCCTAAGTGTCTTGGTTTTTCTAGTTGATCTAATGATTTCAGTTTAATCTTCTTCTATCTCATCTCTATGTGAAATGAAACATCACAAAAGTTTCAAGGTTATTTCAGCCCCCTCTTTAAAATATATCCAAATAGTCTTAGGAGAGTGCCATATTACATGTACACATCAATAGATTGCACAATATTATGTGAATTTGGGCTCAATATTATACCCTTTACTTATCCCCATACACACACATCCTCATGTATTTATATGTTCCTTATCCATATGTGCCTTATTCATTTGCCACACTAGCTATGTCATTGTTAAAGTTTCAATGCATTATGAAGGTTCATTCTTACAAGATATACCCATATCCCATTATCAATCTTACTAAAGGCCATATGTCTTCAAGACCATACAAGAATGGAAATATTTTTTTTAAAATGGTTTCAATAAGTCCATGGTTGTGACAATCATATTGGACTATTATTAGGCCACTTGAGAGCTCATAGGTCATCAAATCTCCATGAAAAAAGAGACTTGAAGTTTCCTTTGGGAGTTTGGAGATGACCGAGGGTTTGAAAGGAAATATAAACATTGGGTTGGGTGGGAGATCCTAGGGGAGGCCTTGTTTTGTTCCCCAAGTGTGCTAATCCCTTAGGGCTATATAGTTCCAACAAGGTCTTTTAAGAGTCTCGAGGGCAAAAACTACCAATCTATGATGGTATAGTTCTTGGAGTTTGTGGGGCCTATGAATTTTTCTAGGCCTAAAATTGGGTATGAGGTCAGTTAAAAATAACCTCTCTTTATTTTCTTCAACTCCACATTGGTCATTTGATTGTGACAAAGATCAAACACATTTTTGCAAAAAGCATCATTTGAGAGAAATGTAAAGGTGTTGTTATGCATATATTTATATTCTCCTTGTCATAAGATTGAATAAACTACCCTAAATTATTAGGATGGGAAAGTGAATTCTAGGGCATATCCCATTTTGTTCCCCATGTGTGTCAATCCCTTTGGGCTACAAAGTTCTGGCAGGGTCTCTTAAGAGCCCTAAGAACAAAAGGCTACAATATATGATGATGTAGTTCTTAGAGTTTATGGGGCATACGAACATTTTTTCTAGAAATATAAGTGGATGTGGAATACCTCCAAATAACCTCTCTCAACTTTCATCAACTCCAAATCATTTTATCTTGACAAATATCAAGCACATTTTTATAAAAAGTGTTAGTTAAGAGCAATGTAAAGGTGCCAATAGGCACATTTTTTTGTTCTATATATCATAGAAGTAAATAAACTACAATAACATGTAGAGGTTGGTTAGTGGATTCTAGATGAGCCCCATTTCATTCCCAAAGTGTGTTGATCCATCTAGGCTACATGGTTCTATAAAGGTCTCTTAAGAGCTACGAGAAAAAAAATTAGCCAATCTATGATAGGGAAGCTATAAAAATTCACCGGGCCTATAATGTTTCATTTAGACCTAAAAGTGGATGTGGGTTCCCTCCAAAATAACTTCTCTCAATTTTCATTAACTCCACATTGTTTAACCATGACAAGATTGAATGTATTCTTGTTAAAAGTGTCATTTGCGAGTTCAAGTAGGGTTCGATTACTATTGGTGTTACAGTTTATTTAGGGTTATAGTTCAATTAGGGTTCAAGTAGGGTCAGGGTTAGGGTTTAATTGGGGTTAGGGTTAGGTTATGGTTCAATTATGGTTAGGGTTAAGGGTAGGTTAGGATTAGGGTTATGATTCAATTTGGGTAGGGTTAGGTTTATAACTAGGTCAACATTAATGTTCAATTAGGATTAGGTTTGGGGTGAGAGTTAGGGTTTTAGGATAAAGTTGGGGGTCAAAGTCAGTGCTAGGGTTAGGCTGGTTGAAAATGGTTTAACTTGATTAGTTGATGTTTGAGTCTCAATAAGGAATTATAGTATTTACAAACACCTTTGGCCTAAATATGTTGAATCATGAAAATCATGTTCTCCTTAGTCTAACCATTAGATATACCAATTAAACAACCAAGGGAAAATGATTGTGGACAAAAAGAAAGTGTGGAAATGAGCCTAGGATGATGTATGCTAATATATGATGTGATAATGGTACTATATTTCCTTGAATGTTCTTTTATCATTCCTTTATCTATAGATTCCTAAGAGATATTGTATGGTTGAAATGATTGATTGAATATCTTTAAATATAAAAAAAATAACACATAAATCAATATAAAAGGTGTGCTAGGTCAATTCACAATTGCTAGTGGTAAAAAATGTGTGAATATTAATTTAGATTAAAAAAAATTGAGGTTCAAATCCATAACCATATAAATGACCCTAGTAAATTCTACATCTACAAATTGATCTAACGTGATGGATAGGGAAGCTTAGGATTGAGACCAATTTCAATGAAAGAAACTGATAAATGGATCAAGATAAAGTGATGTTGTGAAATAAATTCATGTAAGAATATACCACTTATAGAATTAATGTTGTGCTAAAGACATTATAATTGAAGACTCAAATTATTGGTCATAAGTATGTAATTTTCCCCAAATTATATATAATAAGTATAGAGTTTGTGAACATAATTACGCTTCCCCTAACTTAATCAAGGCTAATTAAATGAGAGAACACAAGTGTCCAATAGAATAAATAAGGGTCAAATATCATAATATCACAATTTATTTTAAGAAATTAAATACAATAAAATGATGTGCATAGAAGTAGAATTTAAGAGGGAGCATTTGTAAGGATGAAGGCTTGCAAATCTGATTCACCATACAATAGAAAATAAGTTATCTTAGAGTGTATATTTTGTCCTTATATTATTTGCAAGTAAATTTTACTAGAAAATGTTTGTTTTAATCCTTGCATAATGTTTGCAATATAAAATTAATATTGATTTGTGGTGCATGTAAGGAATCTTGGATGCATGTATTAGATGGGTTAGACATTCTTTGGGAAACATTCTATGTTGTATGTAATATTGCAATAAATATTTCATAATGGAAAAATTTAGTACCAAAAGGAAAAAATTAACACCAAAAGTGAGGGGGACACAAATTTGTAAGTTTACAGTATTAGGCACATAATTTTTCTAATACAATTGTAATTTTTTCCCCCCTAACCACTACAATATTTTTTCATTTCATATAAACTAACAACTTAATCAACCAAGCATCTATGATCTAAAATGGAAGTACTGATTTTAAATTTTTTTCCATTCACCATGGTGATGGAAATAAACATCACTGATTATATGCTTATACTCAAAAGAAGCTCCTATAATTATGGGAATCCCTAGATCTAGGCCTAAACCACAAGGTTCATGATGACTCTACCTACACATCCCCTTGTGGTAAATTAGAGGCTTCATAGTTCACTCAAAAATATTAGAGGAAGTTCATTCTCTCCTCTTGTATGAGATATCTTATCTCACCTCTAAACCATGACTATGCATTAAGCATAAGCTATGAACTTAGTAAATTATAATATAATGATAATATTGTTTCCATCAAGTGTTGGTTTAATACCAAAAATTACTAATCCTTAATGTATAAACATACAAAAATATACAAGGTTTGTATCATACCATAATTAGACAAAGATCACACACACAAAGTGACTATATCTAGCATACATCACAAATACACCAGGTGACTAGCTCATATGCACATCATAGTATAAAAATGACTAGATCATATGTACATCACACTAGTACAACCATGATTGTCTCATACATACATCACAAGTATTCATGTGTGAACCAGGTGAATGTTAGCTAATCCATAAAAGTAACATGTAGACATCAATCATTAGCATGAACCAATGGTTGCTTGTCACTGCTCGAACACCTTAGAAGTTCACACTTGGGCGGGTCATACATAACATGATTTATAATAATGATCGAGCTAGATAAATAGATCACAATCAATAAAGCTACAGGCCTATACATAGAGACCTCTAGATACAAAGTTAGATTTCACAAACACATAATATTTACATAGAAGCAACACATGATGGACTTTACCCAACATGTACATATAATCAAATATTGTCTAGAAAGTAAACAATCTCTTTCTTCATTGTGCTTACTATATAGAAGTATATTATGTATTAAATACAAGTTATCGGGTTTTCATAACTCAAACAAAACCATCTAATACCCATTTCAGCCTCAAATTGAAGCCTACTAAGAGAGAAGGTCGAATGAATTACAAAAAACCCCCAAACCTTAGAGTTATTCCCCCATAAACCCTCCCCCTACAGACTTGAGGTTACAATGACATCCTTCTTCCAAGGACTAACTTTGTACCCACTTCCAAATGAGATCGAAGTAACACATGGTTCTCCTTATATGGTATCTCAAGGGATGCCTATGCTCAAGTTTCCTCATAATCATGGTTTCATTAATTATTAACACCAAAAAGGGTTCCTTTAAATGATTTGCATAAGTTAATAGTTCTCAATGATAAATAAGGAATTCTAACATAATTCTTAATTTAGTAAGCCTAAATTATAACACTTCCATCTAAGGACATCAATTTCTCTAATTAGATCTCACCACCTTTATTATTCATAATGCAAAAATTATGGAAAAAACCAAAAGTCTAATTGGGTCAATGGCCACACTAACCACAAATGATAAATTACCTTTACAAAAACCATAGAAGGTAGGATTTGTTATTCAATTCACTCATACATGAAATGGAAAACCACAAAGCAATTAGTTTTATGTTACTTTAGTGTCTAATAGATATTTTTGTTAGGATTTATCCTTGTTAATCTCTAAGGCTAGTGATGAAACTTGGGAGAATTCTATCCTATTGGAGTTTCAAGTACAAAGGAAATGCACTACCACCTCTTAGACTGGTTTAATTACATAGTGAGTCTAGAATTGATTTTTTGATATAACTTATTCAAACCTTGGCACTTTTTTTCACTCTATTAATTAACCACATATTACTAAAATTATTCGAAATTAATAATTCTCATTATCCCTTTACTAGCAATAATTACAAACTTGCTCTAAACATAATCAACATTTGAGTCAAATTAAAGATATTTGGGCAACATCATATCCTTCAAATCATTATACACTCAATAATAATAATAATAATAATAATAATAATAATAATAATAATAATGTCATTCTTAAACCTTTTATTTCATTTGTATTAAAATGAAATCCAAATACTCTTATATTAACAAGGTATAACCCTCTAAAATTCCTAACCTACCATGGATAGTCAATAAAAAAAATATATAAATATCCTAAGTTAAACTTCAAAACATCCTTCTTACATAGAAGATGACTATGCGTAGAACCTCCAAGTAGCAAGGAAGCTTTATTAATTTCCATAGATGCATGAATACCCATACCATTATAGGATAACAAACCTTATATATAATAGTACCTAAATGTTGGATGTAACTTGTACCATGAAGGTTCAATTTAAGATTCACTCAAATATACTTCTTGTAATTGCAAATACTATCGTGCTAGGACAACAACCATATCATAACATGTTCTTTGATATGATTACCAAGTATTATACGAGGATTCATATTTAAAACTCAACCACTAATCTTCTACTTGGACGGGTTAAATAAAAATTCATACTTTATGTCATTATCTTATAATTATTGTCAATAAGTATGGTAAGAACCTTTGCCATAGTCTTTAATTTTTTTTTCAAGATAAATGCATTGCCTAAGATATAGTGCACTATCCAATTATAAGGAGGCATTATTATCTTTTATAATAAGTATTATACACACGATAGTATTTTCTAAGGCCATTGCAAATTTTTAGAGTCAATTTTAGAACACTAACATAATTGAAAGGAGTGCTCAAGAAAAAGTGGTTGTCTAACCTAATCTATGTCAAAATAAAGGATTTTATTTTTAATCTTAATTCAACTATAATATTTGAGGACAACCCTCATCTCTAAATTACAAAATTTCTTATAATAATCTCCATACCTTAAGTAGTGCACTTAAGTTAAAGCTAGCACATATCAATAATCTTCTTTAGCAATTTTAGAGTAGCTAAATGAATATCAATAGTACTATATTCATAATCAACTTCATGGTACATAATGATATTAGCCTTTAATTGGAAACTTATTTTCATGTCTTAGTAGGCAACATAATCATATTCTTTGTCGATTCCACTAAGTGTAACCTTATGTAATACCTAAAATTCTAGATGGGTTGAATAAAAAAGGAAATATAACCTATAAGAAAGTTTGTAGTGTTTTTCCCATAGACATTGGGATAGGTTTAATCTCAAAAATATTTTGACTCTAAGAAAACCATCCTTAAGCAAAACAAAATATATAATTAATAAAAAAAACTAAGTACCTATTTCGTTGTTCACTGTGCTCCATGAAATCCATATTCCAGATTCATCTTTCACATCTACCAAGCTAGTTGCAACTCTAATATCTAACCAAATTTCCCTCCTTTATGCTTTAATAGACATCTATTTTTTCTCCTAAATCTCCCATTTTATCTTACGCACAAAGGATGTGGGCTACTTCTAGGGCATTTTCCTACCAATTTCATTTGCTTGAGATATTCTAAATCCTTTTTCAACAAATCAATTTTGAGAAGATCATGCATATGTCCTTCATCAAACCCTTTTCCTTCCAACCCTTCACGTCTTATTCCTATGTCAAGTTCCTTTGCATTTTCCTTTTGTGTTAATATCATTCTTAGATTTTCTCTACATGTCATCCCTTCTTAAATCACCTCTATCTATCACACGATATTCCCAATGGTGACCCAAATCTATCTCACCCAACTTTTAGATTCCCTCCTCCTCTATTCTCCTCTTGTTAATCTTTGTTGCTCACACCCTCATGGTAGCACCTAACTTAGACTACCTGAAATCACGCCTTTATGGTGGGTCATTCAAGTCATTCATCCTTCATGAACCATTATTTCCATGTTTTCTTATAAAAACTAATTCACTTCATTTATATCCTACAATCTATGCATTCCATGAGATCACATTTTCCCTTTCCATTCTCTTTTCCTCACACCAATATCTTCCTTTCCTATCCCACGTACTTTCTCTTCCTCTCTTTCACACTTTTTCCTAGAGGCAAAGGCGTTGCAAGGGTTTATAGACTCCTAGCACCATTTTCTTTTTTTCATGTGACTTGAAATTTTGGACAATCAAGGGACTAGAATGCCATATCACTTTAATGACATTGTAGGAACTATCTAGAAACAACACCATCATGCCCATATGTGTGATTGAATGCATTGATGGATGGTAATTTCATGTTCCTTTTTGTTCTTTTTTTTTCATGGTGTTCGTACTTCTCATTTAATTTGTCATTAACAACTTTTATTGTGCAATAACATTATCTTAGTTTTACTAGTATGACATCCATACTCATGTCGTTACTTCCCCTATAACCATTTGATATTCTTTGACGTCATGGGATATGATAACAACATGGTAGTTTTTTGTAACTTTATTTCTATAAAATCAAGCACATAAGTAGTTGTTGACATTGGCTATCATTACCTTTGTCTTGCTTGCTAAAGTTGAGTATCTCTTGTAAGTTTGATATGTATGGAGATACCACATGGATTAAAATGTGTCATTACATAGAGTGGAATTGGGGAGTTTGATATTTCAAAAGCCTTGCATAGAGATTCTACAGTTTATAGTAATCTTTATTTTATGAGATAATACATTGAGTGTATGAATGCTTTTGGAGGAAAGGTTTTCTAATAGACGAAAGTCCATCGATTTTAAATTTAAATTTTTAGAGGTTAAATTTGTGCAATACAAGATTAATCTCACATTGTTGGATTTTTTGAAATAAGAGAATAGTCATGTTAATGTGGAGCATGAATATATGAACATAGTAGACAATAATAGACATAATAAATAGCAAATGTTTAAAAATATAAATAGATACAAATAAGACACATGATGAAATATATAAAAGAATATATAAATAAAAATAATAATAAATAAATAAAATAAATCTAATCTTTCAAAAATACATTTGTTGATATATAATTATACTCTAGAATAATCCAAAACTAAATAAAAATTAACTTTAGTATACAAATTTCACAATTGTATAATTAAGTTCAAAAACTAGAAAATTTAAAATTCAAATTAGAATGCAATGACAATGCGCTTGAAAGCATCACAAATTTCAGGGCTTAAATTTCACGGTCGACCTTGCCTATCAACAAATTTTTTAATGACGGCTATCTATTCAAAGGTGCCCTTAAAACATTATGATATACCTTAGTGTAATTAAAATTATATATAAATCAAATATATATATCATTATAATTCTATATAAATTTTGACAGTCAATCCAAAATCTCTCCTTTCATTTGATACAATCTTCTTAAAATTTTGATTGTATTTTAGGGCAAAAATCTCTAAATACGGTCATATGGGCATCAAATTTAAGCCCTGATTACAATCTGTATTTAGGAAAAAAGCAGGAGAAAACGGTAGGAAGTCATAACGGTAGGAAACAATTCTCTTCAAATACATTATTGATGGAGGACTCTGCCATTCCTTTCATGTTCTCAATTTTCTACAAATTACTCTGCATTTCCTTTCTTTGCCATTTGCTGGTGATAACACCCAAGAGCTTCATTTGCAGTAGCTTTTTGTAGAGTTGAGATCTTATTTTGTTAAGATGGGCGTTGTTGAAGGCCCTGATACTGTGGAGATCCCTTCTTCTTCTTCTCCAAAGAACCCACTCGAAGACAGACATTGCAGATAGCGGGGGCAATCTTCTTCTGCTCAAACTAACTATGGTAGAGGGAGGAGGAAATTCTTGCTCATCAGATTAGAGAAGCTTTGAGGTATGCCATCAACTTTTGAATGCAGATTAGTATGTTTCTTATCGAATGGAGATGTGCTTTGAGGTATGTCATCAACTTTTGAATGCAGATTAGTATGTTTCTTATGGAATGGAGATTAGTTTATTCTTTCGTTTTGATAGGGTTTGTTTTTCATATTTTTTCGTTTTGCAACACTTTTTGAAACGCTTGAACAATTATTTAATCATCCCTAGCCTTTGCTCATACACACCACATCTGCCAAATTTCACCACATCTGCGCTGACATTCCTGTACCCATATTCTCATTCAATGTTCTTCATGGCTTCTGGCTCTCATCTTGACTGTCATCTTGCTGGAACTTGAATTTGAGATGATTGCATTATGATTTATGAAGGAAAACTTGATTATATATACTTCTCTTGTCCTGTTCACACACAAATGCCAGGTTCTCGTAAATGTTTTCATGAATGGCTTCGTATTTGTTCATCTTCCTCTTTCTTCATGCTCGTCTTCCTCTTTTTCCCAATATGAAATCAACATAACGACAGAGTTACAGTTTACTGGTTTGTATGGGCCTTTGTATGCGTCTTTTTAGGGTTTCCATAAGTCTTTTGTAAAGTTAGGAAAAAGTATTTTTAAAAGTCAAGAGTGCTACTACACATTGGGATCTATAGACATTGTCAGGATGGCAGCAAACCCATTTTGAGCATATCCTGCAATGATAACATTCCATGAAATTGAATCTCTTTGGGGCATTTTGTCAAACAGTTCACGTGCCTTGTGCCAAGTTAAGAGATCTCGAACAAGCTATGGACATCTATCAAAAGATAATGGATCAGGCCAACATTTAAGCAGAGGATCATCCCCGCACTTTGTATTTTGCGCTTTAGAGGATCCAACAAGAAAATAATAATATATTATCACAATTTGTGTATTTTGCAGTAAGAGGAAATTATAAGCAAAATAATACAAGGAAATGGAAACCTGTTAATGTTGCTATAGCTTCAATCTAAGGAAATGTCTTAAAACAAAATTAGCATGACAAAATAATAATGCAAAGGTTCACATTTACAGTAGGTAAATGTATAGTTTGAAATTTTTTCATTGGAGTAATATTAGCTGACAATCAAATTGCTTTGAGGCAAAGCGATCTTGGCATTTATTCTAGAATACATGCATTAATATAGGAATGACTGTTGAAGGCATTTTGTTTACATCACTGGCAAGTGAGAGACCGAGTCAATGTAACATTCCACAACTCAATTGTTTCTCCATTTACCTTATCTTTTTGTTCAATAAGTGTAAAACTCGACCACCTACTGGATTCAAACATGTGACCTCCACTATGGTGTACACGTGCCTTCCTATTAGGATAACTTAGGCTGTATATGTGGTGATTGGCAAGACAGTTTCTCTAAATGATATGTGCATGCTATACATTCGAGAAACTGAACAGAGAGAAAGCAAGGTGTCTGTTTAGTTTGATTTTGAGTTTGTTTGTTGGTTTTTAATCATGCATGTAGTTTAGAGCTTTCACAAAATGGCACATGGATTGTAGTTTGTCTTAATGTTTGTAAATCTTAAATGAATGAATAGACAACTGCTTGATGACAAATTTGCAACAGGATCTTTAATTATAATGATGGAAGTTTCAATTAATCTTCAGTTAGAAACTTACAAGCTCTGATGTTTCTTTGGTAACATTATGGAAGATCCAAAACTTTTGCAAGTAGATATTGCATGATATATGCTTTAGGGGTGATAAGCCTTAAAAGTTCTATTTTGGTCTTTTTACCATTTTTGATTTGTTTTTCTATCTTTACTATTTTTTTCTGATTTACTATATGTATTCTCTGTTTCCTTGCTGCCTGCATGTTTGGAATTTCTTTCCAGAGGTCTTTATATGCACCTCCAATTATGTCTTCATCCATATACACGTTCATATTGAAGTTCATAGGTTAGAAGAGCTAAATTTTTGGACAAATATGCTTACTTCTTTAATTGTTGAATGAACAGTACCAAATTATGTTGAAGTAGGGTCTGATATAAAGGCAAAAGAAAGTCCTCCTCTTGCCGATGCTCCACAAGCTGGGGATGCTCCGCATCAAGGCTTGTGGTGCGAATTAATATAAGCCGAGCCTTTATGAAAGCATGGAAATTACAATTGCAAGGCATTTATATAGAATAAGGGTATTGTTCAGAAAGTTGCAGATCGGTAGAAATCAGAATTAGGTGTTACTTGCCAAGGTATATTTGTTGCAGACCTTTTTTTTCCTTAATTGGTTATTTTTTCACAAAATAATTAGATATCAATATTTTTATTGATACATTTTTTTTTGGAAAATTTTGTGAATTTAATTTCATCAATAGTTTGGATCACTTGTCATGATTCATCATTATTTGCTATTTGTGCACCCATACTTGATAATGCATGATAGAGTGTGATCCAAAATGTTGATGAAATTTAAATGCACTGTTTTTTTAGAAGATCCATTAGAAGTGAAAATCCTTCTCAAAGTTTCCTATAATATATTCAAATTTGATAGATAACGTTGAAATATCCACGAATCACTAATCTATCTTTTTTTCCTTGAGAATTTTCCTGGGATGGATATCCTTCTATTTTTTATTCAAAGTAAGAATTCACCCATATAATGTCTTGGAAAAGTGAACAAGTTTGAGGAAGTGTTTCAGAGAGAGACCTCCATGGATCCAAAGATCCTTAAGTACATCTATGGACAGGTGTGCCTCTCGAATGAGACATGACTCTTTTTAACTAAATAAAGTTTATATTTTAACCCCCGCACCCACTACCTAATCCCACTAGCCCATATCTAAAATAGAAAATGGCGTATATAATACCATGTATACAGCTATTTGTATATGTCGTATGCAAGTCAGAAAAACACATACCTAAACATAAACAATCCTGGTTAGGAAAATAAATACAGTTCTCAAACTAATACTTTACTAGTGCATCTGAAAAAATTATTGGAGGATTGAAAATTGATTGGTATCATAAATAAAGTTTTTTCTTTAGGTAGCCATTTTGACAAGTTGAGTTTAATCATTGCTTCTGAGAAAAAAATATCATCATTGATTGCCTAATAATGTAGATGTCAATATTTTCCTTCTCTACAAAACTCAATGACCACCCTAATGTATGGTTTTTCCAAAAATTCTTTGGAAGGATTCTCTTCATCATATAGACAACATAGTTTCGACATTTATATGCTTCTGGCAGAAAACTGTGCAAACACATTTTTCTTCCAGAAGCATTCAAATTCAATGAATTTAGAAGTAATCTTTGATACAACAATGCATGTACATATGCTACTGCCTTCTTAGGCAGAAGAACCATGTGTACGATGTACATTTCTGTAAGAATTTAGTTGCTATTCAATTTTTTTAATTATAAGCCACAAAACCTATTGTTGTATGGTCTAGGAACTTTAAAAAATTGGGCAAGATAATCAAATGGCTCTGACCACTTCTCTATGAGCAAGTAAAATATGGTTTTTCATTTTTCTGCCTTGAATATGTCCACCATGAAAATGCCACTCTTCAGCTATAATATTTCCTGGGCTAACCAAGGATCTTCTGCATATTCCATATGCCCTGAAAATAGTAAAATGAAAAGAAAAATAAAGTCTATCTGATGCTTGTCAATTTTGCCACTTGTGCAATGGCATCAATAATTTTTGTTTTTGAATTCCATATACATGGTCTCCTATTTAGCATTTCAGATTACATTGTTTTTGCTACAGCCTATGTCAATTATTGTATATTGCATTGTGATTTTCTGCAATCCAAAAATCACCATACTAATATGTCCATACTTAAGAAATTTAATTATAATAAATTACATAATAGATTTAACAAATTTACTTCAGAATATTATACTGAAGATAGGCTGTGCAAAAAGGTCATTTGTAAGATTAGATAGGAATTCTCCCTGAGAGGGTTTAGGCTGATCCCCATTTTTTTAAAATCATATTTTATCTGAATTTCATGAAAATTTGTTCCTTCATTTTGGCCATGTGACTGCAGGTTCAGAAGAGGCCTGTGAATAAAAAGGAAATAGCTAGGAAGGAAGAAGATATTGTCACTGTTAATGATACTTCATGTTTGACTGTTCATGAGCCCAAATTAAAGGTTATTTTCATCACTTATAGGATGTTCAATTGCATGACTTTCATGGTATGCTTTATAGTGTTATACCAAAAAAGTTGTTTTGTTTTAGAAACAACCATTCCTTTATTCGATGGATCTAACATATGTACAGCATATTATGTGAAAGACTTTTCTTAGCAGGCTCTTTGTTTCATCTCTTATAAGTTATAACTTGTGCTTCAATTCATCAGAAATAGCACTTTTAAGACTAGTGCCTACTATATCATTTATATTATTTGGTACCTTTTTTGTTCTGAATGTTACAGTTTATAGGAATTGTATATTGTTTCTTCCTTTATATGGCAGTTAGGAATTAAATTAAAACTTATATTGTCACTGTTAACATCAGAGTCCAAGTTACAGATTGTTTCAATATTGATGTAGAAAAGAGCAGTCCCAATAAGTGCACACAACAAAAGGGATGAGGAGGTCCTATATACCAAGAAACCATATTGAACTGTTCCGTTCCTAGCTGTATCAGATTGGCAGTATTGTGGAATCTGTGATTTGTGCCCTATCTTAGGGGGGCCCTGAATAGTCTTTCCACATCCTGATTTTTAAATACTCAGTCATTTCAATGTGTTGGGGAGCTCGACCCAGCGGTTTTTTGTTTGTCAAATTTAAAAACACTTTTTTCTAATTAGCCAAGTTGTCTGCTAGTGTAGTTTGATGTCCAAGCTAGTAGGATATTTATGGGAAGTGTTCTGAAAAGTATGTGGCTTTCACCACAGATAACACCTTTGACGAGTCCCATTGAACTTCGTACTCATTGCTATTGTCAGTTTTTAGAGTGGACTCAGTTCTATTGTACTTCATATTGCCTTACATATGTTATCTCTTTTAAAATTGGATAAATGGCCTGATTTGAAAAAATAGCTGGCACTAAGCTCATAGTAAGTATTTGATAAATGGGATATCTTGATCTACTGTCCTTGAGCAAGTCATGAATTTAGATATGTGTACTATCAATCCAGTTACTGGATAAGCAGAGGAATGCTGTTTGGTCAAGAACACTGTAAGATATTTGTCAAAAAAATTTGGTTTAGGAAACCGTTCTAAATTGTAAATGAGAAGATCCTTGAAATTTACTGACGGATGGATTTGACAGCATATGTGGAAAACATGACTTTGTGTTTGATGCTATTTTAGACGATCATGTCACAAATGATAAGGTAAGTTTTTTTGTTTTTGTTTTAACTGCTGTAATATCAGTTTATAAGAATTGTATATTGTTTCTTCCTTTATATGGCAATTAGGAATTAAATTAAAACTTATATAAACTGTTAACATCAGAGTCCAAGTTAGTTGAATGCATGCTTCTTCATGTTTCAAGCTCAACACTCTTATTTCATTCAACTCATTTTGCAGCCCTGCAACTCTTGTTGGAAGTAATTCCAACTACCTGCCTTTAATCCTCCGTATACTCTTCACTCTCCTTGCCGTCAGCATATTTTGTCTGTCCATTCAAGCATGCAAGATTTCAATCACCAGTTCAGATCCATGATAGCCTCTCATTCTCTGTATTTAGACATGTACAAATGAAAATTAATAGCAAAATCTTCATTCTTAGATTTTCCCTCTCCGTTTGAGGATGCTCATTTAATTGCAATTAATGTTTTATTTTGCCTCCTCCTTGTTGGGCATACACGTAGGTTTAGGTAGTCTTCTGTGATAGAATGTATGAGAAAAGAGAGAGCAGAAGTTAATTTTTCTGTAGCAACAGGTTTGCAACGAGCGAACAAGGAACTCTATTTTGTTCTATTTTTCTTAGTGTATCAGAAGAATAGCAACTCCGTGTGTTTATGATCTGTGAATGTAATGAAGTTGGTATATTTAGAAATATTTTAAATATAAATAATTTCTGGCTTATCCTCTGTTTTTGTCTCTGTATTTTCTTTTGGATGCTTTAGATGGTATGACATGCAACAAAGCCAGGAAATTTCTGCTTTTGGATGCTTTAGATCAATGGGTATCCAATCATGTCTTGAAATTGACTGATCTGTGTCTTGTTTTTAGATACTTTAAGCAGTGTTGGCATCCAATCATGTCATAAAAACTGACGATCTGCTTCCTGTTTTTGGATGCCTTACATAGTATGGACATCCAATCATGTCTTGAAATTGACTTTAGACACTGTAAGCTTCAAACTTGAAAATTAATGGTCTGTAGCCTGTTATTGGTATGATAGATATTTATATAATTTTATTTCTATTTTTATTATATATATTATAATTTTAGTTAGATTATATATATATGTGGGGGGGGGGGTGGGTAGGGGGGAGAGTAGGAGAGAGTGAGAGGGGGCGTGGGGGGAGAAGGGGTAGGGGGGAGGTAGGAGAGGGAGAGGAAGAGGTAGTGGGAGTGGGAGTGGGAGTGGGAGTGACGGGGGAGAGTGAGTGGGAGTGACAGGGGAGAGGAAGATGGAGTGGGAGTGAGGGGGGAGAGGAAGAGGGAGTGGGATTCAGAGTGGGAGTGGGGAGAAGACGGGGAGGAGAGGGAGTGGGAGAGAAGGGGGAAGGGGAGAGAGAGTGAGAGATGGGGGAGAGAGAGTGAGAGATGGGGAGAGGGAGAGTGAGAGGGGGAGGGGAAGGGGAAGAG